>JAVSCE010001563.1:0-69593 GCA_032199065.1 Smutsia gigantea | reverse complement strand
GGATGGAGACTTCTTTTGTGGGGGTTGGCTTGTAGTGGGGACGAGGTACAGGGAGGGGTTTCTGCAGGGCTGATGCCAGCCGATTTTATAACCTAAATGTGATCATAAAATCAAGGATGCTTACTTTATAATGACTCATTAATCTATACCTTGGTGTGCTTTTGCGTATATGTGGTTTATTTTACAATAAAAAGCTTTACAAGACTTTGCTTTTGGAAGCAGGACTTGAGAAGTAGAGGGATGTGACCAGGGATCTTTTTCACTATAAGTCCATTGAAGTTATTCAGTTTTGCAACCACATTCCTGGATTACTTTGATTTTTAAAATATTAATAAAACTCAGAAATAGACACCCAAGAAAGTTGATTAGGTTGCTATCACTTCCTTCTTTTTTTTTTTTTACCTAATGCTTCTTTTAAATATTATGTATACCAAAAGGTGTAACTATTTTTTTTAATTGAGGTATAATTGTCTTACTGTATACTATTATTTTCAGGTGTACCTCATAGTGACTCAATATTTTTGTACATTATGAAAAGATCCCCATGATAAGTCTAATTACCATCTGTCACCATACAAAGTCATTACGGTATTATTGACTATATTCCCTATGCTGCACATTACATCCCTAGGACTTATTTATGTTATAACTGGAAATTGATACCTCTTAATCCCCTTCACCTATTTCACCACCCCAACTCCTTCCTGCTCTGGTAACCAACAGTGTGTTTCCTGTATCTATGAGTCTATTTTTGTTTTGTTTTGTTCAGATTCCACACGTAAGTGAAATAATCTGGCATTTGTCTTTCTCTCTCTGACTTATTTCACTTCGCCTAACGCCCTCTAGGTGCATCCATGTTGTCACGAATAGCAAGATTTTGCTGTTTTTTATAGCTGAGCAATATTCCATTGTGTATCTATACTACATCTTATTTATCTACTCATCTTTTGATGGACATTTGGGTTGCTCCGATATCTTGACTTTTGTAAATAATGCTGCAATAAATATAGAGGTGCATATATCTCTCCGATTTGGTGTCTCCATTTTCTTCAGATAAATATCCAGAAGTGAAATTGCTGGACTACATGGTATTTCTGTTTTTAATTTTTTTGATGAACGATCCATAGCTGTTGCACCAAAATGTATAAGTATTTTTAAGCATCAAGTTTCCTTCAAAGCATTTCTGAATTTGCAATGTAAAAATATAATTATTCAAAAGTAGGGCTTGCTTGGATTATTCTTTTTAACTAAATTTTTGGACCGGTAAAATCATATGCACATGGCTCAAAAATAAAAATAGAACTATTTGAAAATGTCAGTGACAAGTCTCTTTCCCACGCCTGTCCCCATCTGCCCTGTTCCTGCCCAGTGGCAACCACTGATATTTGTTTTTTGAGTATCTTTCCATATAGAAAGCTACTATGCCCAAACATTCTCCATGTTTCCTCTTTTTCCTGGGAGTTGGCATAGTCACAGTTTTGTACCTTGATTTTTCACTTAATCTGGGAGCTCTTTCCATAAGTATTACCTAGAAAGTTTCCTCATTCTTTCCTAGCTGACTTGTAGCCCATTACTGCAGATTAATACAAGGCCAGTCCCCACAGAGGCCATGGAGGCCAGTTCCATATTGTGATGTTACACTCCTGCACAATGAATGCTCTTGGACACAAACCGTGTCTCGCGTACCTATTAGATAAATGTCCAGAACTGGAATTGGTGACTTCACAGGGGTCTTGCAATTTTGATAGGTTTGACCAGCCCTGTCTGTGGGGTTGTCCCAATTTACACTTCTACCAGCAATGTAGGGGAATGTCTGCTTTCGCACAGTCTCACCAACACGGTGTGTGTGCATAAATGTTTGAATGTTCCCAATCCGATGGTAAACATTGACATCTCTGTGCAGGTGTTTTGCATTTAACTTATTATACATGAAGGTGAACAGATTTTTCTATCAGCACCTGTGTATCTCAGTTCATAGGTTTTGCCCATTCTTCTGCTGGATTGTCGGAATTTTTCTTTTCAATTTCTGGAAGTTCCTTTCAAATGAGAAAGATTGAGCTGTAAATACGTTTTCCATGAGTTGTTTTTCCTCTGGGTATGGCATTTCTGTGGTGAAGTTTGTGCTTTTTATAAGTACCAAATATATTGATCTTTTCTTTGATTACTTCTCTTTTTTCCATTAATCACTTTTTAAAATTAAGGTATAATTGTTCTTGATTTGGGCACATAATGAGAAAGACCTTCCCACCTATCCACTTCTGAAAGAATTCTGCAATTATTTTTAGATATTTTTATATTCTTTCTCCTCTACCCCAACCCTGCCATTTTTTTTTCTTTTATGAAATCTTTAAGCTAGATGGAATTCTGGTGTGAGGTGTAGATCCAACTTAATTGTTTTCTAGGTGATCACCCAGTTTCTCAGTACCATTTATTAAATAGTCCACCTTTATTCATCCAATCTGATGTGTACTTTTTATCATATACTAATTTTCTATGAGCACTTGAATCTATTGCTGGACCTTCTAACTTGTTCCATTATTTGGTCTATTCATGCACCTGTACTACATGGTCTTACTTATTGATGTTTTATAATATCATTTTTACATATGGTAGGAAGGGCCCTTTTGCATTGTTTTTTTTAATAGTTTATTTTGATATCATTAATCTACAATTACATGTGCAATATTATGGTTATTAAACTACCCTTTCATCAGGTCCCCCCCCCACCCCATTACAGTCACGGTCCATCAGCATAGTGAGATGCTATAGAATTACGACTTGTCTTCTCTGAGTTGTACAGCCCTCCCCGTGCCCCCAACACTACATCTGCTAATCGTAATGCCCCTTTTTCCCTCTTATCCCTCCCTTCCCACCCATCTTCCCCAGTCCCTTTCCCTTTGGTAACTATTAGTCCGTTCTTGGGTTCTGGGAGTCTGCTGCTGTTTTGTTCCTTCAGTTTTTTTCTTTGTTATTATACTCCACATATGAGTGAAATCATTTGATATTTGTCTTTTTAGGCTTGGCTTATTTCACTGAGCATAATACTCTCTAGCTCCATCCATCTTGTTGCAAATGGTAGGATTTGTTTTCTTCTTATGGCTGAATAATATTCCATTGTGTTTATGTACCACCTCTTCTTTATCCATTCATCTACTGATGGACACTTAGGTTGCTTCCATTTCTTGGCTATTGTAAATAGTGCTGCAATAAACATAGGGGTGCATCTGTCCTTTTCAAATTGGGCTGCTGCATTCTTAGGGTAAATTCCTAGGAGTGGAATTCCTGGGTCAAATGGTATTTCTATTTTGAGTTTTTTGAGGAACCTCTATACTGCTTTCCACAATGGTTGTACTAATTTGCATTCCCACCAGCAGTGTAGGAGGATTCCCTTTTCTCCACATCGTCACCAACATTTGTTGTTGTTTGTGTTTTGAATGTTGGCCATCCTCACTGGTGTGAGGCGGTATCTCATTGTGGTTTTAATCTGCATTTCTCTGATGATTACCGATGTGGAGCATCTTTCATGTGCCTGTTGGCCATCTGAGTTTCTTCTTTGGAGAAGGGTCTATTCATGTCCTCTGCCCATTTCTTAATTGGATTATTTACTTTATGTTTGTTGAGGTGCATGAGTTCTTTATATATTTTGGATATCAACCCCTTATCGGATATGTCATTTATGAATATATTCTCCCATACTGTAGGGTGTCTTTTTGTTCTACTGATGGTGTCCTTTGCTATACAGAAGCTTTTCAGCTTGATATAGTCCCACTTGTTCATTTTTGCTTTTGTTTCCCTTGCTTGGGGAGATATGTTCATAAAGAAGTCGCTCGTGTTTATGTCTAAGAAATTTTTGCCTATGTTTTTTTCTAAGAGTTTTATGGTTTCATGACTTACATTCAGGTCTTTGATCCATTTTGAGTTGACTTTTGTGTATGGGGTTAGACAGTAGTCCAGTTTCATTCTCTTACATGTAAGCTGTCCAGTTTTTCCAACACGAGCTGCTGAAGAGGCTGTCATCTCGCCATTGTATATCCAAGGCTCCTTTATCAAATATTAGTTGACTGTATATGTTCGGGTTAATATTTGGATTTTCTATTCTGTTCCACTGGTCCGTGGGTCTGTTTTTGTGCCAATACCAAATTGTCTTGATTACTGTGGCTTTGTAGTAGAGCTTGAAGTCAGGGAGTGTAATTCCCCCTGTTTTATTCCTCCTTCTCAGGATTGCTTTGGCTATTCGGGGTCTTTTGTGGTTCCATATGAATTTTAGAATTATTTGTTCCAGTTCACTGAAGAAAGCTGTTGGTAGTTTGATAGGGATTGCATTGAATCTGTAGATTGCTTTAGGTAGTATAGCCATTTTGACAATATTTATTCTGCCTAGCCAAGAGCATGGGATGAATTTCCATTTGTTAGTGTCCTCTTTAATTTCTCTTAGGAGTGTCTTGTAGTTTTCAGGATATAGGTCTTTCACTTCCTTCGTTAGATTTATTCCTAGGTATTTTATTCTTTTTGATGCAATTGTGAATGGAATTGTTTTCCTGATTTCTCTTTCTGTTAGCTCATCATTAGTGTATAGGAAAGCAACAGATTTCTGTGTGTTAATTTTGTATCCTGCAACTTTGCTGAATTCAGATATTAGTTCTAGTAGTTTTGGAGTGGAGTCTTCAGAGGTTTTTATGTACAATATCACGTTATCTGCAAATAGTGACAATTTGACTTCTTTACCAATCTGGATGCCTTGTATTTCTTTGTTTTGTCTGATTGCGTGGCTAGGACCTCCAGTACTATGTTGAAAAACAGTGGAGAGAGTGGGCATCCCTGTCTTGTTCCCGATCTTAGATGAAAAGCTTTCAGCTTCTTGCTGTTAAGTATGTTAACTGTGGGTTTGTCATGTATAGCCTTTATGATGTTGAGGTACTTGCCATCTATAGCCATTTTGTTGAGAGTTTTAATCATGAATGGATGCTGTATTTTGTCAAATGCTTTTTCAGCATCTATGGAGATGATCATGTGGTTTTTGTTTTTCTTTTTGTTGATGTGGTGGATGATGTTGATGGATTTTCAAATGTTGTACCATCCTTGCATCCCTGGGATGAATCCCACTTGATCATAAGTGTATGATCCTTTTGATGTATTTTTGAATTCGGTGTGCTAATATTTTGTTGAGTATTTTTGCATCTACATTCATCAGGGATATTGGTCTGTAGTTTTCTTTTTAGGTGAGGTCTTTGCCAGGTTTTGGTATTAGAGTGATGCTGGCTTCATAGAATGAGTTTGGAAGTATTCCCTCCTCGTCCATTTTTTGGAAAACTTTAAGGAGAATGGGTGTTATTTCTTCTTTATATGTCTGGTAGAATTCAGAGGTGAATCCGTCTGGCCCGGGGGTTTTATTCTTGGGTAGTTTTTTGATTACCACTTCAATTTCATTGCTGGTGACTGGTCTGCTTAGTTTTTCTGTTTCTTGTTTGGTCAGTTTTGGAAGGTTGTATTTTTCTAAGAAGTTGTCCATTTCTTCTATGTTTTCCAGCTTGTTAGCATATAGATTCTCATAATATTCTCTTATAATTCTTTGTATTTCTGTGGGGTCTGTCGTTATTTTTCCATTCTCATTTCTGATTGTGTTTATGTGTGTAGATTCTCTTTTTCTCTTAATGAGTCTGGCTAGGGGTTTATCTATTTTGTTTATTTTTTCAAAGAACCAACTCTTGGTTTCATTGATTTTTTCTACTGTTTTATTCTCCTCAATTTTATTTATTTCTTCTGTAATCTTAATTATGTCCCTCCTTCTGGTGACTTTGGGCTTCATTTGTTCTTCTTTTTCCAATTTCAGTAATTGTGTCTTTAGACTATTCATTTGGGATTGTTCTTCCTTCTTTAAATAGGCCTCGATTGCAATATACTTTCCTCTTAGAACTGCCTTTGCTGCATCCCACAGAAGATGTGGCTTTGTGTTGTTGTTGTCATTTGTCTCCATATATTCTTTGATTTCTGTTTCGATTTGGTTGTTAACCCATTGATTAATTAGGAGAATGTTGTTAAGTCTGCATGTATTTGTGAGCCTTTTTGTTTTCTTTCTAAAGTTTAATTCTAGTTTAATACCTTTATGATCTGAGAAGTTGGTTGGTAAAATTTCAATATTTTCGATTTTACTGAGGTTCTTTTTGTGGCCTAGTATGTGGTCTATTCTGGAAAATATTCCATGTGCACTTGAGAAGAATGTGTATCCTGTTGCTTTTGGGTGTAGAGTTCTGTAAATGTCTGTTAGGTCCATCTGTTCTAGTGTATTGTTCAGTGCCTCTGTGTCTTTACTTATTTTCTGTCTGGTTGATCTGTCCTTTGGAGTCTGTGATGTGTTGAAGTCTCCTAAAATGAATGCATTGCTGTCTATTTCCTCCTTTAATTCTGTTAGTATTTTTTCACATATGCCGGTGCTCCCATATTGGATGCATTTATATTTATAATGGTTATATCCTCTTGTTGGATTGACCCCTTTATCATTATGTAATGTCCTTCTTTATCTCTTGCTACTTTCTTCGTTTTGAAGTCTATTTTGTCTGATACAAGTACTGCAACACCTGCTTTTTTCTCCTTGTTGTTTGCATGAAATATCTTTTTCCATCCCTTCACTTTTAGTCTGTGTATATCTTTGGGTTTGAGGTGAGTCTCCTGTAAGCAGCATATAGATGGTTCTTGCTTTTTTATCCATTCTGTTACTCTGTGTCTTTTGATTGGTGCATTCAGTCCATTTACATTTAGGGTGATTATCGATAAATATGTACTTATTGCCATTGCTGGCTTTAGATTCGTGGTTACCAAAGGCTCAAGGGTTGCTTCTTTACTATCTGACAATCTAACTTAACTTTCTTGTTAAGTTATTGTAAAAACAGTCTGATGTTTCTTTATTTATCTTCCTTCTTATTCTTCCTCCTCCATTCTTTATATACTAGGTGTTTTATTCTTTGCCTTTAGTTAGTATTTGGATGGTCTGCTTTCTTTGCTATGATTTTATTTTCTCCGGTGACATCTTTTTAGCCTTAGGAGCGTTTCCCTCTAGAGTAGTTCCTTTAAGGTGTCCTGTAGAGGTGGTTTATGGCAGGCAAATTCTCTCAGCTTTCACTTGTCTGGAAATTGTTTAATCCCTCTGTCATATTTAAATGATCATTGTGCTGGATACAATATTCTTGGTCCAAGGCCCTTCTGTTTCATTACATTAAATATATCATGCCATTCTCTTCTGGCCTATAAGGTTTCTGTTGAGAAGTCTGATGGGTTTTCCTTTGTAGGTGATCTTTTTTCTTTCTCTAGCTGCCTTTAGTACTCTGTCCTTATCTTTGATCTTTGCCATTTTAATTATTTATGTGTCTTGGTGTTGTCTTCCTTAGGTCCCGTGTGTTAGGAGATCTGTGCACTTCCATGGACTGCAAGACTATTTCCTTCCCCAGCTTGGGGAAGTTTTCAGCAATTATTTCTTCAAAGACACTTTCTATCCCTTTTTCTCTCTCTTCTTCCTCTGGTACTCCTATAATGGGAATATTGTTCCGTTTGGATTGGTCACACAGTTCTCTTAATATTCTTTCATTCCTAGAGATCCTTTTATCTCTCTCTGCCTCAGCTGCTCTGTATTCTTGTTCTCTGATTTCTATTCCATTAACAGTCTCTTGCATCTCGTCCAGTCTGCTGCTAAGCCCATCGATGGCTTGTCTCATTTCTACATTGTCTTTCCTGACTTCCCTCACTTCCTCCCTCAGCTCTTGCATATTTCTCTGTAGATCCATCAGCATGGTTATGACTTTTATTCTGAATTCTTTTTCAGGAAGATTGTGCATTTCCATCCCTTCAGGTTCCCTCTCAGGTGTTGTCTGGGTCTGGGTGATCTTTGTGCCATATTCCTCTGTCTTTTCATGGCGATAGAAGTGGTCGCAGGTAGGTGCCACTTATGTCAGCTCGGCTGTTTAAGACTTTAAAAAAAACACACAAAAAAACAAAAACAACAACAAAAAAAGAAGGTAGAGAAAGAAAAGAGAAAAAAAGAAAGAAAAGAAAGGGAAAAAAAAAAGCCCACCCAGAGTGAATTCTGTAAGGATGCTGTAGGTGGCGCTGTTGCTCCACTATTCTGCAGCAGCGGCCGCGCTGCTCTTTTTAGCTCTGGCCGGGGCGGGAAGGAATGGGAGGCTTTGTTCTCTGTGTAAGGTTTCAGTGTGGCTACCTTTCCCAGTCGCCAGCCAAGGGGTCCGAAATTCCTCAGGACTTCCAGCCCGCTGGACTGAGCATGCCAGGGTGATCGTGTCCCCCCGCCTCTCCATGACCGCTAAAAACAGCGCACGCTTTTCTCTTGTCCCGGGGCACCGGCTGCACGGACCTGGGCACATTCCCAGCTCAAAACCTGCACCTTCTGCCTCTCCAATATCCGATGAACCGTGCGATGTGTGTCAGTGCTCTGGGCACAGATCACCAGAGCTGGTTGTTTCGCGGACCTGTACCTCCACTCCCTCCTGGCTCTGAATCTTCTCCTCCCGCTGGTGCGCTGGGGTGGGGGACTGCTCGGGTCCCTCCGGGTCGCGGCTCTGTATCTTACCTGCCTCACGGGTGCCGAGTCTTCTCAGGTGCAGATGCAGGCTGTGCACTGTCCTGTGTATTCTGGTCTCTCTTTTAGGAATAGTTGTATTTGCTGTATTTTCCTAGATTTATATGGTTTTGGGAGGAGATTTCTGCCACCCTGCTCACGCCGCCATCTTCCCGGAACCTCTTTTTGCATTGTTTTTAATAGTCATTTCTGAGGGAAACTTTTCAAACTCAGTACTGAGCATTGGCAGCAGATTTCAGTAGTGGAGACTCACGACACAGCACACAACACTGATGAAAATGACAGCAAGGTTTTCCATCTGTGGACCAGGGCACTCTTTTGCTGTGTAGACAGAGCCAAACTCACATTCATCTCCCAATTTTTGGTTCATATAATCACACTTATATCGACATTATTTCTGTATAAAATAACTTTGGTCTACTTCACTAGAGGTAGCATTATATTTCACCTATTTATTTTTACTTACTGTATTTTAATCTAAAAACCTACCTTCGTTGAAACTTACTTTAAGATCTTTGTTTTTGAGTTAAGATTCCCCCCAATACTGCTTGCTATTCATATACAAAAATTTGGTGAATGTTCTTAAATTTTTCACTGTAATTCTACCAATATACCAAACCAAAGCAGCCACAGAACATCAGGGCAGAGATCAACCTGTTCCAGGGCCACTAGGTTTTGGAATAATGTTAAAAGTTATCATTTCGATTTTTTACCTATACTAGGAAAATTTTCAAGAATTGCCATATCTTAAAAATCCATTTTCTTCATCATACATAGGTCATAATGGGGATTCTTCTTCCCCCCACCATCCTATTTTTGGAATTTCGGACATACGATGACTTCTCATATCAAACATCCAAGGAAAATGAAGATGGTAAAGAAAAAGAAGAAGAGAATGTGGTTAGTGATGCCTGGATCATGAAAGTATATGTTTGCTCTCTTTTTCAAAACTGAGATTTTTCTTACCATGAATTTAGAAACTGCAGCAATTGGGGAGGTTTTTGTAATCTTTTTTTTTTTTTAAGGCTCCTGTCTACTAAATTTTTATTTTAAGGCTAGGGGACATTTCCTATTCAACAACCTTCTTGCCATGTGCTGTGCTGTTTCCAGGACGCGAATGCAGATGCCGCCTCAAGACAGGGCGACGAGGAGAATGAGCACAAAAAGCAGAGACGCATTCCCATCGGGACGAAGATCTGGGAATTCTATAATGCGCCCATTGTCAAGTTCTGGTTTTACACAGTAAGGCCCTCTTGTTAGCATTTGCTGTTTAACCTGTTTGGAACACTTAGATATGTTAGAATCAAGACAAATGTTGAGGGCTTTAAAAAGTGTTTCACAGTTCACTGAACCAAAATGAATTATGAAAATGTAACTGGAACTAATTCAGATCTTCTATTAAAATTGGATCTAGATACCTTGTCATATATTTATGTCTATGTAGGAATGTGGCCATCCTAGACCTAAATACACCATTTTTCATAAAGCAACATAGACTCTAAGGTGACTTAAGATGAAGGATTTTTTTAAGTGTCTTGAGTAATACAAACTTAGGGAAGTACAGTTTTATTTTAAAATGAACAAAAATAACTAGTGATTTACAGACAAACTCAGAGATGCCATGTTTTCGTGAAGCTGGTGAGGTTACTAAAAGGATGTGTTGAACCCACAGCATGGATTCCTAGAACAGAGCAAGGCCTCCACCTGCTGAGGGGCACAGCAGCCTGAGACTCTCCGCCTCCGTGGGTGGCCATTGTCTTACTATCTCCAGGAGTGTGGCATGTCCCAAAAGAGCCGCCCCTGCCTCATGCATGCTGGTACTTCCACGGGCACAGGAGCAGGGTGCTGAGGAGATGGAGCACGTGGGAAGGCTATGGGGGAACGTGACCCAACCATAGGTGGTCTCAGCACAGCTGGCAGGCATGTGGCTGCTCTGGCAACCATGGCCGTCTAGACTATTCCTGATGTCCCAAGCACCAAGCCACAGCCCACACCAGGCAGGCCCTAGCAGTGTGGCTTCAAGGCCATGGAAGAGGCAAAAGATGAGGGTGGGCAGGGGACAAGCGCTCTGGGGGCAGCACTTAGGGGCCAGCCTGGGGACCAGGCCATCGTGAGTCTAGATGCCCAACATTTTGACAGCCGCATTTGGTGCTGTAGCAAAGCCACCGGTGCCCTCCTGCTCTGGGCAGAGCCAGCTGCAACCGGCCTGCAGGAGAGCTCACTACAGATTCAGCTTAGCACAGGGCCAGAAAGTCACAAGCCCATCCCACCAGGACCCCTGAAAGGGATCTCTGCCCGTGGGGGTGGGTTTCACACGTTTCACACCTTCCCAGGCGATTCTGACACAACCCAAATTTGAGAACTCTGGCTCTGATCCACTTGCCAAGAGTAAACAGTGGAGACAAAGGATGTTACCTGTGTACTAGTAAGGCTTACACAATCGGGAGGGGGAATCTTAAAAAAGGAAAAGGACTGTTGATTCACAAATACACAATTGGTAGCTGATATGTTGCCACCCAGGACCTCAGAGAGGGCGTATGCCCAGAAGGCCCTGCAGCTCCCCAGCATCACAGTGAATCCACCTCTGCCAACTTCAGGCCGCCTCCCTCCACTTCCTCACTCCACATACCTCACCACCCTCCCTTCACATCTTTTCTTGCCACAAAGACAGCGACCCTGTCATGGCCACAAAATATTGCAGACGTGTTAATGCTAACTGAGGGGACACAGGAGAGCCCTGTGTTCCTGGGCTAACAATTCAGCGTCCTCCCTTCTAAACTCCCACATCCATCAGTCCCGAAAAGATTCAAGAGGGAAATTTTCAAGGGAGAGAGAAATAACATTTCCCAATTTCCAGGAACATGGAAGACATACCAGTAAACTATTAAGTTTCCCCACTTACCATAATTTTGTCTCCCTAATTTCCC
The DNA here is from genome assembly GCA_032199065.1 of Smutsia gigantea. NCBI lineage: Eukaryota > Metazoa > Chordata > Mammalia > Pholidota > Manidae > Smutsia > Smutsia gigantea. The sequence goes on along the minus strand of JAVSCE010001563.1, from coordinate 58,082 downwards.
TCAGAAGGTGAGAGTAGCAACAAACACATCTTCATTTAGAAAATGCGATGTCAGAATCTGCTTGGATCATGCTAACAGACAAAATGCCTCCCGATCTGCCTCAGATTCTGTCTGCACTGGTGATGTGACTAGAAGGTTTCCACTCAATAACTCGGTCCAGTTGGAAGTGAAATTTGGTTTAGAAGATGTGTCAACCTGAAAACGGAGTTTCAAAACTTTTCCGCCATGTGTTTTCTTGCCGTACACTGCCAGCAGTTGTTCTGTCTTTCAGATATCTTATCTGGGCTACCTACTGCTATTCAACTATGTCATCCTGGTACGCATGGACCGCTGGCCCTGTCTCCAGGAATGGATTGTCATCTCCTACATCGTGAGCCTGGCATTAGAGAAAATCCGAGAGGTGATGACTCCAAAGGCCTGTCCGAACCCACCAACCACTGGTTTCAGCTCAGATAGAGCTTCTTCTTATTTCTTATGCAAATTCTAAGTGCCATGTGGTGTCTTTCTTTTGCGGTCTCACAACTACAAGTTTATTCCTTTCCCATGCTTAAGATTTATATGCCTTCTGCTTCCAGCTGAATTTGAACTGGAGAATTAAACCATGAGGCAAAATAAATGATGCCTACAAAGGCAACAGTAAATGCTGCCAGGTACCTGAGATAAACCAAATATGACAACTGGGTACAAATTGTGGCTCAGTTTTCTGGCAACAGAAATGAGAAAGAGAGAGAGAAAAGGGTGAACATTTTCCCTGCAACTCAGGACACAGAATAGTACAGTCCTAGCTCAGGTTCCCTACACCCACAATGGGAATTCTTATGCAACTGATTCTTTAAAGGAGGGCTCTCAGGAGATTCCAGAGAGGGAGAGAAGGGGGCAAACCAGGAAAGAGAAAGGGCTGAGAAAGGTGGGCCTTCAGTGGCATTTGTCCCTGGCCTAATCCTACAGGGAACTCTGAGGATACTGGACACTGTGGAGTCTGTACCCCCTTGAACGAAAGGAGCAGGCTTGTATACCCACATCAGCCAGTCATCGGCCCCCATGGGAAAGGCAGCTTCAGTTGCCCAAGGGGGCAGGTGGGAGCCTAACAACAGCACCTGCAACAAAGGTTGGGGCTGGGCGCACCCCCCTTGCATAAGCCACCAAAGGACCTGGGCAGGCCACTAGAGCATCTGCTACAGAGGGAGCAAGATTTTCAACTAAGCGTTGAAAAAGGGCAGACACCGTCTTATGCATGACTCGTATCACAGAGGACTGAAAGTTAACATGTACCTCTGAGAGGACGATCTCTGCAGGTGCTAGAAGCAGCAGGGGTCAGATACTTCTCTTTCTAATAGCATCTGCAAATGTTTTTCAGCATCCCCAAGGTTTAATTCACTCTCTTAGCTTAGAAAGAGAAAACTTAGATCCAAGAGAAAATGAACTTGAACTGAAAAAGCGCACAGAAGGATTTCACATTCTCTCTGCAGCTGATACAGAAACAGTACTTTACTGTGTTGTTACTTGTGACCCTTTCACTGAACTGAAAATATTCCTGGCAACTTCTTTGTGATAGAATTTGATGCTTTCTGTCTAATGAGAACCTAAAAAACCAAAAATACCAAATCCAAAAATTTATAACTCACCTTCCTCGACTACAACTCTTTCTTTTCTAGTTGAGATCATTCAAACTCAGTAGATGTTACAGCTGGGAGTTCCCAAGGGTTTTCCATACCATCTCAAGTGCCACTGTGATCTTCCTGAGCATGTGCTAAAATACACCTTACTCCAGGAGCTCACCTTTCAGTGACAGGAAAGAGGATGTCCTTCAGCCAGAGTGCATTAGGTGTTGAACTAGTGAATCCCTTCTGTCTTGTCTGATGAATAGCCACCATCCCCTACCACCCTTGTGGTACCCAGTGCCTACCCAGAGTCTCCATAACCAAAGGGATGCCACCTTGGGGCTTGCTCCGTGTGTTCCAGTGCATGCTGGTGGTTATTAAAGAGTTTCCATTTTACTCTGAGGAAGTAGTGACTTGCCATCAGTGACGATTTTTCAAAGGGTAATATTGCAAGTAGGAGAAATCAAGTTTAACTTTCCCCCGACTTCTCCTAGCTAAGCTGCAAAGGAATTTTGGCAAATAAACATCGCCTAGCCCAATTCTGCCATCTCTACAGGTGGCTTATGGCTTATCCTTCTGTGGGACTACACGGGGTCATCTCAGCTTTACAGTTTTCCTCCTGGACTAACTGCGGAGCATGGGCTAACAGGCACGTGTCCAGAGAATTAGAAAAGAAATCAAGAGGCAGCTGCTTTAATTATAGCCAGAAAGACATAATTTAGAAGGCATTTCCTGAGAGTTTGTGAAACACTGAATCTAGGAATACAGAGGATTCCGTGGAATTTCCCTTTCTAGATATCTTTCTCTGCTTGAGAAGATTAGTGTTTAGAGGTCTTAAGCAGGAAAGGGAACCAGATGCCCTGGAATATTCCACTAGTCCTATGTTTCCAAGACCCTAAGAAGATGCAGCTTCCGACACAGCACTCCCTATCTATTGCTCTTTGCATTGGTTTTCAGATCGTCATGTCAGAACCAGGCAAACTCAGCCAGAAAATAAAAGTATGGCTTCAGGAGTATTGGAACATCACAGATCTCATGGCCATTTCCATGTTCATGATTGGAGCCATCCTCCGCCTCCAGAAGCAGCCGTACATGGGTTATGGCCGAGTGATCTACTGTGTGGATATCATCTTCTGGTACATCCGAGTCCTGGACATCTTTGGTGTCAACAAGTATCTGGGGCCCTATGTGATGATGATTGGAAAGATGGTTAGTACTGACACCCCATGAGCAACTAGAGATGGCGTCCGAGGCTGTGGTTAGGACCTAAGGATGGGCTTCGGGCATGGCTTCCTTAGATTTCATTTGGTCTTGCCTTTGCAGTTGGTTTCTTACAGGAAATATGTTTTTCTTTAAGATATATGGTTCTCCTACATGTTAATAACTTAACAAACTTGGGAAACATGAGTCGAGGACCTACTGTATAAATATACATATATACATACCTATATTGGCAATAACCTGATTGATAACATCCTAACATGTAGTAGAAGCCAGAACAAACAGGGCCCAGGGTCATTCCCCTACCCACATTCCAGACAGTCTTCAGCGCATGTGCCCTGGCCTGGGGTGGACACAGGCACTTCATGTGATTAGGCCAAGACAAAGCCATGGCAGCATTTCCTCCACAAGAGGTCACAGAATATGAAACTAAAGATGACCTAGCAGACTATCCTTACACCACCTAAAGTATCTTCAACATTAAGACTGGTCCCAGAAGAAAGGAAGTTTAGGAATAACTCTTTATAGGCAAGTGGCTTTGAATGTAGGGGTATATGATTTAACTTATTCCAGCAAGGGCTCTCATCTTTGGGGAATGTTCAAAATCAAGAATGATACCAGCTCAGTAACCACCATAGCAAGAGCATTGCTCACTGTGACCACTCAGTATTTGTCTAATGAATGCACAACATTGTGTACTCTCGGTTCACTATACTGTTACTTTCTTAGGTATTGCCTCCTCTTACTCCTTAGTTTCTGTAAGGTAGACGAAACCAGACCAGGCAAGCGACAACAAAGGAGCCAAAAAAATTTTTATTAGCTCAATCCTGGGCGAGGTTCACCGGTCTGCGTGTCCACAGGCCAGGGAAGTCGCGCCCAGCAGTTGGGGCAACAGGCTTATCAAGGGTGCTGGGAGAGCTCTAAGGGTATGGACAGAACGAATTGGCCACTGTGGGTGTCGTGGTCACCGATGATTGGTCATGCTGGGTTGCTGGGGAGAGAGTGCTGCGATGCGTGTTCTAGGCGGGACCTGCGGCTAGGGCCCTTCCATTGAATCATTTGAGTGACATTCGCTGTTCTCTTCCTCATTTGGCTCAAGTCAAGTTCCTCCAGTGAGACCCGTCCCTTCCTCTGATACCTCCGGTCTTACAGTTTCCCTTACAGATTCCCAGATTTTCCCATAATTCTTCCCTTTCTCCATTTGCAGCTTTATTTACTAGAGGAATATTTGCTTATGGGCAATGGTAGAGGAGAAGGAAGGTGAAGCCCAGGAGACGAGGGTAGCAATGTTCTAGAATTGCTAGCAGCCCACAGATGGGGCAGAGGGAGGGAAAGGGGCTTTCTTCATCCTAATTACCACTCGTGATGTTTTTGGGGAGAGCAAAATAATGAACTAGGCAAACCTGGCCCACAAAGTAAGAGAGTAAGAGACCCGTTTTCTCTCTATTCAGATGATTGACATGCTGTATTTCGTGGTCATCATGCTGGTTGTGCTGATGAGTTTCGGGGTGGCCCGTCAAGCCATTTTGCACCCAGATGAGGAGCCCTCGTGGAAACTGGCCCGAAACATCTTCTACATGCCCTACTGGATGATCTATGGAGAAGTGTTTGCAGACCAGATAGACCGTAAGAATAGAATTCATAGTAAGATTCTCTTCCCTGCTTCTGAGGCAGATGATCGGCTCCAAATGAATGGAAGTGTGTTGTAATAGAAGCTCCTAACAAATGGAAATGTGTTCGTCTGGAAATGAAGTATTTTTTTTATTTTGCCATAGGCAACAAATTATTTTCTGAAGGAATAAGGCAGATTATGAAGCGTAGATTTTTGAAACATCAGTCCTTTACTCTGCTCTAAAAACCATTAAGTAAAATTCTGAAAGAGTCTCACATCCCTTTTGCTGGACCTGGCGAACATCCTAGCTCATGTAGTCCCAATGCCAATAGCCTAATTTTTCTTCACCTTAAAAAATCTCTTTCCACCCCCAAGGTAGACCTAGTAGTGTTATTCTAATAGAATGAGAGTGAGCACCACAGGGTTTCTGGTGGCTCATGTCATCCTCTCCCTCAGGCCACCAAAACCCAGTTTCCACATAGCTATCAACTTCCTCTTCATTAGTGGCGCTGATTTTTTTTTATCGGGAGTGCACTATGTTAGGGACTATGTTCATCAAGTCTGTACACACAACATCAGGAGTGCTCTTGTTGTTGGGTTTTTTCTTACCAACAACAATCTAGATGGAAGCAGAATAAATGAGGCACAATCTTGCACGGATTTCTGGAGGATTGTAGACCCAGGTCCTCCCCAGGCTGAGCTGGTGGGTCATAGTGTCTCTTGTGGTGCAGAAAAAAGGGAAGCCCAAATGTTCTTACACCTACCTGTTTCACCCTGTTAATGCACCACCAGTGAAAGAGGCCCTTCAGTCCCACTTCCAAATCTGGATCCGTATTTTCATTTGCATGTTGTGCTGTCATGAAGCATCAGGCACAGGAGCATGTCTGCATTGGTAACACAAGGCCTTGAACGTCCCCCCCTTGTAGGAAACAGGGACTGCCACTAGGTTAGACTGATAACTAGATCACACAATGCCCTCTCTCCAGCTTTTATAACATGATTGGGAACACATCATCACAGTCAATTATTGAATATGTTTGTAGCTTGGTAAACCAGAACATTAAAATCTAATTTGGTTTCAAAAGAATATTAGCTTAGGTAAACATACATTAATGTTCAAAGTCCCTGGATGCGGACATAAGTTGTAATATTTTTATTGTGCTGCTTTTTTAAAAAATTGAATTGGGTAATGAGGCAAACTTGAGGTTATTTTCAGTAACACAGTTAAACGTAGGTTTTTGACTCCTGATCTGATTATTCCGCAATAGTTTTGTATTTATTTGTGCTTATGAGGTGTTTGCATTGGGACACAGGAAATGCTTGACTGGTGAACCTACACATCACAATGATCATCTGCCAGTAGCCTCGTGTCTTTTTCACAGTGTTTTTAACTAGTGAGCTTTTGCTGTTGTTTATAATATATGGTATATAAAAAGCTGATGAAATATATGTAGATATATATTTCCTAGAATTAATAATGTGTACAATTCTTCTAAATAGATCACTGTTTCCAATTGTGAATCTGTTAGCCCCGAGCTTGAATAGTTGGTTCTTCTGGAAGAAAAAAGTTCTAGTGTTGTTAATCATTTGTTTTACTTTTCTCTCAACTGTCATCTTTTCTTTCCTTCCTTCCGTCACAACTGAAACAAATAAAATCCTGATTTCCAATCACTATATAGTCTACGCCATGGAAATTAATCGTAAGTTTACACAGAGCTGATGACTCTAGTCCATGAAATGTGTGTATTAATCAGTCTCTTCCTTGCCTAGTCCTATACTGGTTTCAAATCTCTTGTTTTCTGGTGTCAACACTTCTTTAAACAGTAAGTAAGTAAAAAGTAAGTAGACCCTAAGTTCGTGGAAATTGCTTCACTAATGACTGTGGGGATCATCCTGTTTTTTTCTTCAGAACATAGGCCCCATATGATCAAAGTAACATTTCAATGAGCAGAGAGAGAAAAGATAATTTTTCAAACAGGGCACCAGAACACTTGACTAATGGCTTTGAGGGCAGAGGGAATCCTTATCTCTTACCCCATAACAAAATTCATTTCCAAGTTAATGTGAAACCAAGAAGACAATCTAAGCTAATATTAAATAATTAGACACAATAACTTTCCAATAGATAACAGTAAAGAAAGAAACCATAAAGATCTGTCTGCTTAAAAATCAGGAACCGCTGTATGTGAAAAACACAATAAAGAAATTGGAAATGTTTACAAATATGACAATTTAAGGATGATTATCTCTGAGTGCAGAAATGAGTTTCTCACCTTCTTTGTATATGAGTTGATTATTTTCATGTGGACAATGACTGCTTATGAACTCAGGAAAAAAAAGCATATTCAGACAGAAAGAGGTCACTTAATTATATATGGAAGTTATTCATTCTTTTCATTCTGTGTAAAAAGCAAGCACAGAAACACAAACTTTTGTTTCAGCTCCTTGTGGTGACAACCAGTACGACGAGGAAGGCAAGCGGCTCCCTCCCTGCATCCCGGGCGCCTGGCTCACACCTGCCATCATGGCCTGCTACCTGCTGGTTGCCAACATCCTGCTGGTGAACCTGCTCATCGCGGTTTTCAAGTGTGTGTTGCAGCGATGGCCGTGTGCTTAGGGCTTCACAGATTTTCAGTGTACTCTCAGAAATCTCCCAGACTGCCTGGGATTTACACAGAATTTCACTAGGGCTTTTAAATGTGTAAAATTTTTTGCAGTCTATTTTGTTCAAACTTAATCAGCACTGATGTGCTGTGAATCAAGTGTCAACAGTGAACTAATTTAAATTTAATCTTGGTTAGTAGTTTAACACTTAAGCACATATTTTATTCTAATGAAAATACTTTCTTAGATGAAAGTCTCCCGAGGCAGAGGAGATTTGATCACATTGTGTCTCGAATCCAGTGTCAGAGGCGCAGAAAGCAATGTTAATTTCATAAGCTGTGACAATTACTATATTACATAAAATATTTTTCTTATCATTTACAGAACAGAAGATAAAATGGCCTGGGAAAGAAGTGGTTTAAATTATAAAATCAAGTTTCTTGTAAAACTTGCTTCTTTCGGCATGTGTTGAATGTCTTAATAAATGCTTAATAAATGTTGAAAGTATCTTAGCTTCTAAAGTGAAAAATATGAGGGAAAAATCCTTCACAGAAAGAAAACTTATTGCTGACCAGGGCATTAGAGAGAATCCAGTTTAGACTCTTGTTTGACTGAATTGAAAGTTGAAATACTTCAAAATGCTTAGTTGAATGGCTCAGAACTTTAAATATATGAAATAAAATTTCGGAAGCATGAGTCAGTAGACTGTGGTGTGGGTTTTCAGGAAAACAACAGGTAGCAATTTCAATACTCTTAATTCTTAATTACTTATACAAGTAAAATGTCCTTGAGTGTAGATAATCCACACTGGCAGGTAAACCAAAAGACAGGGTAATCTAGGAGTCGGTACTGAACTTGCTCGGAAAGGCCATTTCATTGCGTATTTTCATTTCAGTGTAACTCTGATTGTCCTGGGAAATCACAATAAAAAGTAATATAACGAACTACAAATGGATTTTTTTTTAAAGCAATACCTTCTTTGAAGTAAAGTCAATATCCAATCAAGTGTGGAAATTCCAGCGGTACCAGCTGATTATGACATTTCATGACCGGCCAGTCCTGCCTCCACCAATGATCATTTTAAGCCACATCTACATAATCGTCATGCGTCTTCGTGGGCGCTGTAGGAAGAAAAGAGAAGGGGATCAAGACGAAAAGGATCGTGGGCTGAGTATGTGCAGGACTCCTTCGTTTCTGTCTTGGGCTAATTTCAGAAGAGTGTTCTAATTGGACTCCTGGAAATCTCATTAAACTACTTCGGTGTGTGAAAACACAGCATTCTCGGCTGACGGGCTTTCTTTGCAATATGCTTCTCATTTTGGGTTGATTTCATTCTAGTTTTGTTAATTTACTAGTAATTAGTGTTACCGAAAGCCTGCTCATGAAGATATCAGACATTGAGAGAGTTCTTGAAAATAACTCTTCTATATAAATTCAGTGTTCCTTTTAATGTTTTAATGTTTCAATGTTTTAATTTGTTGCATCTAAAGAGGATGGGAAAATAATGCGGTACCCTTGACTATCCATAAAACAAGCAAAAGGTTTTCCAGAAAATGGTACTTGGTTTCGTTTTCCAAATAGTTATAATTTTGGGTTTTTTTGTATGTGAGTCATTTTGCTCCAGCAGAAAGATGATTACCACCTAGTACAGCCTCTCTTTGTGTCATAAACAATTGCAGTAGTCAGAGAGCTGCCTCCATGTGACAAAGAAAGGAGCTTAATTCAGGCTGGGGCGGAGAAATTCTCAATGACGCCTAAATAGATTCTTTGAGGCTTGCTTTCTCACGTGGTAAACATGTCTCCCTGCGCAGAGCTGTTTCTCAGCGAGGAGGAGCTGAAGCGGCTGCACGAGTTCGAGGCGCAGTGCGTGCAGGAGCACTTCCGGGAGAAGGAGGACGAGCAGCAGTCGTCCAGCGATGAGCGCATCCGCGTCACTTGCGAGAGGTGCGCCCAGCGCGTCAGGCGCCGCCGCAGGGCACGGGCCCAGGGTTGGCGGGCCCCCGACCCCACGCTGAGGCAGATGCCAAAGTTCAGTTAAACATTCACTCCGAGTTCTCTTGTTTATTCAAACTTTGGGTCTTTATGTGTTTGCTCCAAAAACAGTGGGAAAGTTCTAAATGGTGATCTATATATTGTATATGGAAGTGAATGACATTTTTTTTTTCAACTACTCCAGGCCAAAACCAAACCAAATCACAACCAAAATAACCTCAAGCAGCTCTTGCCCACCCCTAAAGTGGGAACTTGACCGCAATACCTCGTGTTAACCGGGAGGAAACAGCTGCAGGGTGTCTGCCGGGGAAGCCCTTTCTCCCTGCCCTGGACACCGGGTTGCCCTGGCCGAGGGTGGTCTGCCCCTGGGGATTGTCTTCCTCCCCCTGCTTTGTGCTCTTCCTGCTCTTTCTGAACGCCTCTCCCATCCTCACAGAACAGAGGTAAAGGCTCTCTCCTCTGTGCTCCCAGGAGACCAAGAATCACAGGACAGGCAAGAGTGTCTGTCCCCACGGGGGCGGAAGCCTCTAAACTAGGGCAGGGCTTATATTTCGGACACTTTTGTACCCTGGGTCCCAGCAAGAGCAGCAGCATCCATGTAGTAGTGCTTAATAAATGTAGAGCGAACGAAAGCATGTGTGCGTGATAAATGAGCAACTGGAGGCAGGTCAGACAGAGGTGGAATTTTCCAGACTTCATGGCCTGCAGATGGGAAAGAGTCATCAGCAAAGAGTAGATGGGAACGGTCTATATTTTTTTAATCATGTAATTTTTAAGAACTTTTATCACTGAATAAAAGCAATTGAAGCTCATTAAAGATTGTGATAATCAGTAAAACATTGCTCCCAAGAGTTTAAGCAGCAATGTGGGGAGAAAGACGAGCATGGAGAAGGGATGCTAAGCCTAAGGGGATTCTAGGGCATCAGTCTATCCTTGAGTACTCAGATTAACGTTTCTTGATACAGATCCGTACGTGTATTGATAAGTATAAAAACATGGAAGGACTTCAAAAGAATAGTTATTTCAGCAGACCATTCCCAGTGAAAGGCCCCAACAATTAAACAACAGTATTCACGATACACCTTGAAGTCTCCCTGGTGAATGTTCAGGCCACTGACTGCCTCAGCCCACAAGAGAGACCAGGCCCAGGCAGTTGGAGGTCTGGGCCATCTCCCCTCCTAGACCTGGTCTTCCAATCATCCAAATTCAAAGGCTATCTGCACCAACTTTTAGCCTGAATAAGGAATATTTCCATAAAACTTTTAAACATCTCTTTGCTATTTTCATAGTACGTACTAAAGTTTTCAAGATATAAAAATTATTTCCTCATGAGAAACATAAGCTACTCCCATCTTGATCTAAAATTTCCACTTTTTAATTAGACATTAACTTGAATTTAACCACAGCCAGTAATTTACGATGGAAGTTGTGTTTTGTTTCACTCTACCTCTTCCCCTTCTCCCTTCCCCAAGCATTGTTCAGATTTTTACCATTCTTGGACCAAGGCTCCCAAGAAAGGTGCTTATCAGGTCACTAACCTAATTGCATTTTCCTCTTGGGGCTCTGAGCACACGTAACAGGAACGAAAGTGTGCCAGGCAATAAAAACATGCTACTTCCCGTTTCCCTTGGCTGAGACCTCTGTGAGTGATGGGAGCACATTCCTGCCCCTCTGGTTTCTTGGTTGACCCTTTCTAGGCTGAATCATAAGTGACTACCAGAGGCAAAAAGAGGAGGGTGTTTGGGGAGAAGGTAGTTTCCCTTCACTATTAACCAGGACAGCTGAGAAGCAAGGAAGAACATAGAGGGATGGAAATAAAATTCTAGCTATTTTTCCTTAACTTTTGGTACCGGTAATTGCTTTCAAAATTAGTTTTTGACTACTTAGATGTTTCTGCCATTTCTTTAATCTTCTTTATATATTGGGTTGTTTTTATTTTCTGCATCACCATTTGATGCTCTCCCTGTTTTGCATTCAGCTGTTCATCACTGGCACCAGTCAGTCAGCAAGGTCTGGTTAGGGGTGAGTGTCTGTGAAAGGTGCCATTGGTGGCAGGCCCCTCCTGGCTTCCCCATTCTCTGGGCATCTTTCAAAAGCTGGGCCAGTAATTTGAATGACTCAGTCTTAAAACGAGTATACACATGTGTCGTGCTCCTCCACACGGGATATTTTGAGGGCATAGGTGCAGAACCCAAGTTCATGGCTTTCCCCTAATGCTTGGGAAGTTATATATAAAATTGTAGCAATTTAGCCTTTTATAGTTATCATATAACTTCAACATTTTATAAGGTCCAACATTTAGTCCTTCAGTGAGAGATTTACAATATGTTTCAGGTTTAGGTTAACCCAACAGTGCAGGCAGGTATTTAACCCAAAGCCCCGTCCAATACGCCCACTTAGCTGTCTTAGGGCACTTCCCTCATGGTTTTCCTCCCAAACTTGGACATCCTCTCCTGTGCTCTGGGCCCTGTGAGTGGCCCCATCAGCCATCTCATTCAGGAAGACAGACTGGCAAATCGTTTTGACACCTTCCTCTTCTTCACTTACAGTCATCAAGTTCTTTCTACTTCCTTTGTGAATAAATTATGGTCCACCCACCTCCTTCCTTCTCTACCACCAGCACGCTAGTACAAGCTACCACTATTTTCCAATTGGATTCCCAAAGGTGTCCCAGATCTGAGCTCTCTGTATTCGTTACTGCTCTTTCAATGCATTTTACACTCCATAGACTCTAGTCAGGGCCTGTGTCCCACCCCACTAGCTCTCTGTGAAGGCCTCTCAGCGGCTCCCACTACACACAGGCCTACAAAGCCCTGGACTACCCTCCCGTCATGCTCAGTACTCCAGTCTCCTGACCTTCTTTCCTTTCCTCAGAGGTACCACTTCCTTCCTGTCACTGGGGCTCCGCACATGCTGTTTCCTCTGCCTACTAATCCTTTGGACCTCTGCTTAAATGTCAATTCCTCATAGAAAATTTCTCTGACCACCTCACACCTGAGACTAGGGCCCATCTCCCTGTAGCAGAAGCTAAATTTTTTAACAAATGGGCAACTCCAAAGTGTGTCTCCTGGCTTGAATGCAAACATCTATCTTATCCTCAATGAGTTCTCTCCTGGAATATCGAATAGAATATCAACTGTGTTCCTTCTGGGTTCAAAACTTTAGTTTTACTCTCAGGAACTAGGAACCATCTCAATATGCAAGTGATTCTTCTACCCAAACCTGTCAGGAAGAATCATTAGCATCAGCAACCCCAGAACAAGCATTGGTGTTGGGAGGTGTGGTCTCTTTGCTTCAAGGGCTGATAGCAGAGAACCGAGAGGGCCGGCAGGAGGAGAACATTTTATAATTCCTACCGGCACAACCAAGGTAGAACTCATCAGCCTAAATATTCTAATCTCATTGTATCAGGTTACTAACTGGTGACATGTATCCTTATCAACTGGAGTTTGAAGGCCACTTCTGTCTCTTGCCGATCCAATCCTTTGGTGGTCTGGCATCCCTTGTCTCCAGTTCCCAAGTTCAAGAGCAATTGAGCTGGAAAGAATCTTTTCTAAAACTTTGTCAGAGATTCGACTTCCTTTTTTCAAACAATGAGAATTATGTAATCCAATATGTTTTCCTTTTTTCCGTGGCTTCAAGGAAGCTCAGGACCAAACAATATTTAATTAGAACAAATATATTGTTGTAGGCTTTTGAAATATGTGGCATACATTGCCTCCTTATTTCATATTTTCAATTCCATCCCATAAATTTTATTTTCTACGTTTGAATTTCAAAGCATGCAAGCTATGTCATAAATTATACATTTAAATGCAATTGGTCTAGTACTTAAAGATCTATGGGTCTTAGAATAGCCAAACCTATACTAGTAGGTTTGGATTCCCCCAAAACCTTCAGGGTTAAGTGGTTTCTTCTCATATTTGTGGATGTGGATTAAGGTGTTAGGTTTCCTCTAAGCTTGATTGGAAATCAGCAGTTGTCAACCTTGAAATCTTCCTATTTAGCATCCTCTTCCCAAATGACCAGGAAGAGGAGATGCTGGTAACAAAGGCCTTAGCGAGATAAGGAGAGGAATGAGATAGTGATGAGAATAGGACCTGAAAGAGAGATCAGTCTTAGAAAGGAGGTTGGGGATTCCTCTGATGCCGAGAAGGTCATAGAAAGTCATACATGCAGTGATAGGAAGGTGTATTGGGAAGATAGCTTCTGAATGTCTTAATTTTATGAATTAATAGGAGCCAAAGTTGCTTGGATGATGGGAAGGAGGTAAATGTTGGGGTTTTAGTGTGCTTAATAAATGACCATCTTGTTCCTTACCTGATTTTGAGAGCCAGTTCAGGACAGATACAGATATCAGGCAGATAGAGATTAAAAATAACAGCTTTATTAGTAATAAATGTGCTTCTGCTAAAGAGTATGGTTCAGTGCTTGCCAAATACATGCCCCAGAACTGGATGTATCCACTCCGTCCCAGGCAGCACTAGCCACCCACAAGCTGATCTTCTCACTGGCAGACTCAGCCTCCCACTAAGCTTACCATGTGAACAAGATAAAGTGGAAACCCGTGCTCCATGTAGGCAGCTGGCTTCCAGAGAGAGAGAAAAGCATGCTCCAACCAGAAAAATCAGTCCTCCTCAAGAATTAAGAAACCAACCAAAAAGTCAGTCCTCCTCAAGAATAAAGAAAAGGCTGGAGAAAGGCCAGGAGTTTTATACTAATGTGAAGTCCAGACACATAGGAAGAAACAATATAAGAATGGTGATAAAGTACCCTCAGCAACATTACAGACGTGATGCCAGTAGGGAGGATTCAAGTTCACTTTAGGGGAAATATGGTAGGAAAGGAATTAGCCAAGACATTGCCCAGCAGGAGTAAGAAGGACCTGAGGAAATAACATAACAATTCTTTGTATTGGGCCAAGTCAGGGTGGCTCCAGGGACCTTCATCAGTGACTCCACAGCCCAAAGGCAAGGATGTTGAAAGTGAGTGATATGTAGGGCATAGAAAAAGGGAGTCTGAAGGGGACCTATGTTCCCTAGAACCAGTCAGTGGGGATGTCACAATGATATGGTGTTGCAAATGGCAGCATAAACATAGTATATTGCCTCCAAGCACCATGTATCCTCAGTCAGCCATGGAGTTCCTAGATGAAGGGTAAAGGCTGACACTATTATGTTGAAAGTAAGGGAGAGAGAACCTAGGATATTAATAAGAGCTTCACTGAGTGGCTGACCACAGACAGAGTCTGGCCTGAACAGGAAGTGGAACATAGCCAGAAAAGGCTAATGACTTAGATGATTTGAATTCTAGAAACCAAGGAAGTCTGAGGTGTGGCCATGTTGGGGTAGATACATGATGCGGCATAGAGCCAGAATCCTAAGCAGCTTAGTGTCCTTTTAACTCTTCAGTATTTTTCTTATTGAAAAGAAGATTTAAGACTTAAATTTGTTCTTTGTTCAGTCTTTCACATACTAAAAACTCTTTAAGAGAGCACAACCAGGCTCTGCCCTGGGTTGTGTTCCCTATAATTACTAAACTTAAGAGGTGGCCCTATATGAAGAAGTGGATGGAAATTAAAATAGTGGATATAAAATTTGGATTGGATCAGACAAGTTTATGATCTCTAGTCCTGAAAAAAATTACAGGGTAGGAATTGTGTTAGAACTCAATATAGAATACCAGGAGATCTTGACACACGGGTTTCTTCAAGTATGAACTGGACCTCGTTCTTCCATGGGCATTATGTTTTATGTTCACATTTAACTCTATCATTAAGGAAATGTTCCCATATAATTTATAAGATGCCTTGCAGGTGAAGAGTAGTGGTTGCATATGAAAGGATGACTGTACTTAAAGCAAGTTTTAGCAACTGGCTCACTACAGAACTCCAAATGTCTAAGCTCTGTCCTTAGGAAAGACACACAGGGACTTTTACCATGAAAACATGGATTTGGACATTTTATTTAATAGTAAGAGTCCATGAAAGTCCAATAAAGTTATGCCATATATAAGTATTCTCTTATTTAAAAGTTCCACAGAAACCTCCATAAACCAATCTATACTAATTTCTGAATCAAAGAAATCTGAGGGGGCAAACACAGCTATTATTCATTGACTGATTAACTTAGGTTCTGGGCTCTTAACTAATGATTTTAGCAGGACATACATGTGAAGCTGTAAAGGGCATGGCAAATATTTTCATAAATCAAGTTTAAATTCTATTCAAAGACTTTAATTTGGGCACAGCCAGTTTATAGATTTTATTTGGTTCTAGTTTCCTTTGATATGAATGAATGGCGAAGGCTAGCCCCCAGGAAGTGTTCTTAAGGCCTGCCCGGTGAAAAATCATATGTTTGGTGATTAGAAAAATAGCCTTAATGCCCTTTTCAAAAGTATTCTAAACAGAGAATCTTTGCTTTGAAGTAAATGCTACCACTGTGTGTGAATTAATAAATCTAGTGAAGTTACTTATGTGAACTATAAGAAAATCCAAACACAGAAATGGTTCCAGAAGCCATCAGTTCAAACTGGGGGAAATGGATAGATGTAGATCCGATAAGGAATCAGTACTGCAGTGTGTAAAAACATTCATTTCAATCACAAAAATACTTACCATCCAAAGAAACAGTCCCTTTGAGTCAAATACTAGTCATTCTAGGAAAACAGTTGTGAATGATTTAAGTAAATGATTCGAAATACTCAAAAGAGAATGGCAGTTTGTAAAATTAATATATTTTGAAAAATGTTTATGCTATAATAAACAACACAGTTGTGTTAATCTAATTAAATCATACCTGAAGCCAGGGTAGCAACATAATTTTATATACAATGGCTCCTTCCCTGGCATCACCAAAACAGCTCTCATTCATCTGGTTCTTCCACAAACATCCGAGGTAGCTACAAGCTCTACCATAGGCTTTCTCAAACAGGTCATCAAATGCTTTGATATTTGGGGTCCTCAAGTTCTAAGAGAATTTTATTTTTTCATTTTGATGATGATGGCATGTTTGTGAAGGGTGTGAGCAAATTTAAGGATGAAAAATAAGAGGCAGAAAGGGAGGGTGGGGGCCAGATTCTGAAGAGCTTTGAATGTGCATAAAAAACAGAAATTGTTACAGGAGAAGGAGAGGGGCTGCTATCAAATTGGAAGGGAAAACCCGAAGGTGCATTTACATGGCACTTAATACTGGGAAAGTGGTTAACTGTGCAGATCATAGAATGTGATTGCCAGTGGAGATCATCATGTGTCCTTTTAACACACTCCTTGGTGCCCAACCCTTTTTTATTGCCAGTTTTATTATTTGGCTTTTATCTTAAGCGTGATGAGAAGCTGCTACTGTTTTTAAGCCAGGAGTGACATGCTGTGTATCTGTGTTACCATTTTGGATTGGAGTGAGAAGACTTTAGAGGCAAAGAAGTTACTCCTAACAACTAACAGATTTGGTTTTATCAGCCTGGGGTACAGAATGAAGTCATATATCTTTTAATATTAAATGAAGGGATTCTGAGACCTCATCCTGCTTGTTCTGTTCCTGCTTATTGTTCCTCTGCCTGAGTCAGTGGCAGGAGGTCTAGCGGCCCAGGGAAATCTCTACCTATTCATCAGAACCAAGAAGGTGGGGCCAGCCATTGCTTTTTTCTCTCTTTGTTCTCCTGCCACTTGGCCCTGCAGGTAGGCGTAATTGTGGAAGATCAGGGAGAGCAGACTAATTAAAGTCCCAGATTTCTGATTGGAAGATGGAAAGAGGAAGCTCAAGGGAACTGGGAATACCAGAGAAACTGTAGAGAGCGAGGAACTTGGGAAAATAACCCTACAGAGTTGTTGATGAACTCCAGAGCTCACCCTCCATCTGTGTGTGTGTGTGTGTGTGTGCGTGTGTGCGTGGCTCTGCTCCTTAATGGCATACCAAAAGCACTGAGTGAAATGAAGCGAACAAAAAATGGTAGAGTAAAGAACTCTGGGATCCCATCCCTTCACAAAAACAACAACGAAATTGACAAAACTTTCAGAATCAAAAGGCTATAGTAATGAAGACAGTGTGGTATTGGTGAAGGGACAAATACATCTAAAAATGGAACAGAAGAGAGTCCAGAAGTAGACTCACCCAAATATGGCCGATGGACTTTTTTTCAATGGAGAAAATTTGTCTTTTCAAAAAATGGTGTTATAACAATTATACATTTGCATGTGAAAATCAGCCCTTGACACATATAAAAACTAAAAATGGATCATATCTAAATGTAAAACATAAACCTTTAGGAGGAAACACAGGAGAAAATCTTCATGACCTGGGATTAGACCAAGAATTCTTAAACATGATACCAAAAGCAAGATCCATAAACAAAAAAAGTGATAAACTGGATTTCATCAAATTGAAAAACTTGCTCTCCAAAAGACACTGCTATGAGAAGAAACAGGCTACAGACAGGAAAAAAACATGTGAATCACATATCTGACATAGGACTTGTGTACAGAATATCTAAGGAACTCTCAAAACTCAACAGGAGGGAAATACCCAATAAAAAATGGGCAAAAGATGTTAGAATGGACACACCAGAGAGGACATAGTTTGGCAAATAGGCACATGAAAAGCTGTTAACATGATTAGCTATTAATGAGATGCAAATGAAAAACCATGATGAGATACCTCTACATACATATTATGGTAGCTAAAAGACAAACATACTGACAATACCAAGTGCCAACATGAACACTGAGCCACTGAACCTCTCATACGCTGCTGGTGGGACCATAGAGTGGTACAACCACTCTGAAAAATGGTTTGGCAGTTTCTCAGGAAGTTAAACATACACTTACTGTATGAACTAGCAATCGACTCCTGGGTATTTTTCCTAGAGAAATGAAAACCTATTGGTTCAGCCACTGTGGAAAACAGTAAAGAGGTTCCTCAAAAATTTTTTAAATAGAACTACCAAATGATCCAGCAATTCCACTCCTGGGTACATACCCAAAGGAAATGAAAACAGGATATTGAAGGGGTATCTGCACTCCCATGTTCACGGCAGCATTTCATTCAGTGCTGAAGGGAAGCAGAAGTAAGACTTAGAAAGCTAAGAGAGCTCGCGTCTTGCTGTGAGCTTTGTCACAATGAGATTTCCTTTGTGTTTTCCTGCCACTTATTGTGTAAACAGATATGGAACTCTTGTCAAACTGTTTCCTAGATAGCCTGTCTTTCCCCATCTGAAGTGGTAATCATTCTTTGTGGGGATGTCAAGGTTTGTAAAACATGTTTAAGTAGCTGTGGGAAGTCACAAAACATGTCTAGCATGGGAGACAGCTCATCATCCATCATTTGTGCTAATCATTT
The DNA here is from genome assembly GCA_032199065.1 of Smutsia gigantea. Taxonomy (NCBI): domain Eukaryota; kingdom Metazoa; phylum Chordata; class Mammalia; order Pholidota; family Manidae; genus Smutsia; species Smutsia gigantea. The sequence continues at coordinate 39,720 of JAVSCE010001563.1, read as the reverse complement.
CAGATATGAGTGCACTTAAACTCATCTGTTTCTTTCTCCTTTGACACATGCTACAAAAACTCAGTACAATGTCCCTTGATTTGGCACAGGCATTTACAATTTGCTGTCTTCACACTGCAGCTGTTTATGAGCTTGAAATAAGTATCTGACAATTCTTCTTAACCTAAGCCACATCATGAAGTATTGTTTCCTCCACAGCCTCAACAAAGGCAGTAGGGATGGAAGATTTAAAAGACACTTAAAGAGGAGTCCACAGAGCTTGATAACCTATTCAGTGCAGGGGGAAGGAGGATGGAGAGGGGAGGGAGAGGGAACAGAGTAAGTATAAGTGAGGCTAAGGAATCAAATGACTTTGAGGTTTCCTTTTCACAAATGAATGGCCAGCACTGCCGTTATCTGAATTAGGTAATACAGGAAAAACATAGGCAGAGAATTCTAAAAGATTAGGGAGGGAGGAGACTTATTCCATTTTACCTTTATTTTTAAAAGTTTGCATAAGTGTATTGTCTTTTAATGCAGTGTTTGTCAAAGGATCTCAAGTGGGAATGTTACAGAGGTAATGTGGTTTTTAACACAAAAGGAATCGACAGGGGTAACAGATTTGAAGTGAGCAAGGAGACATTAATTACCTTTAACAGAGAAAGCCTTACTAGGAAGTATTGGAAAATTAGAAGCGAAAAGTTCTTCTGTTCCTTCCTGAAATACAGGAGGAGAACCTTAGAACCTGTAGTATCTATGGTAGGGAAGCTTTAAAAGAAGGAAGTCAGGAATGACTTCTCATACGGGATGAATTCGGTCCTCCTGGTGGCAAATTTCCAGGAAGCCAGACCCTTCCTGCTCAAATGATGTGGTTTCCTAGGGGGCATATAAATAGTCTTCTCCCCACAAAAGAATTAAGAATAGAAGCCAAGGACCTCCCACACATCCGAGCACAGCTGTCAATGTGGCAGGCAGAAGCACAGCATTAAAAAAAGCCATTTGGGGAAAAAGTAGGGGAAGGGAGCAGCAGGGAGTGATGAACACTGGAGATGTAGCAGAGTAAGAACAGTGCTCAGGAAGTGGGTAAGAGGGAAGGAAGCAAGGAGAACAGGTGAGGGAATTTATAAGGATATATAGAGATGGTAGCAAAGACTTTTAAGAAACAGACTCAGTGCAAAGTGGGTGACCCTAGAGACTGCCTGTACATTTCTAAGAAAAGACAGAAGGTTGGAAGAAAAGCAAAGCATGACAGAATCAGACCAAAGTGTTTGCCTTCGCATAGGGATGAACTTGCCAGAAGAGACCACTGCAGTGCCAGTGACTCCCAGCTGGGAGCCACCATTCCCGCTGACCCACCACTCCATGGACAAGTTCAACTTTTAGAAGGCTGCCCTAGGTCCTGGGCATACCTTGCTGCCTCTTAGAGTTAAATTTCATGAGCCAATCAAAAAAATTCATACTGTACTTATTTTTGAAATATAAAACATAGTCTATACCAACAGGTTTTAGTTCAGGCAACATTTGGTTTCATAACCTGTTGCCTGATCTCCTGGGAATCAAAAAAAATCCAAAAGCAGATATTTATAATCTGCAATGTTCTTTGTTTTTACAACCCCATTAAGGGAATACTAGTTATTTAAATATAATGAACATTTAAAGTTCTGGTATTCTTGAGACAATTAAATGACCTCTTGTCCCTTAAATAAACCATCTAATAATCTGAACTTAATTATTGACAATTCATCTTCTGAATCCCCTGAACTTCAAATAAGGATTTTAATTAATTTATTTTATCATCATAACCATTCATTGCCAACAGCTATAGTCAAAACTCAAAAAATCTTTAAGTGCTAGTATCTTCCTTTATTATCAGAGGCAGTATGATGTACCAGCTAAGAGACAAAAGCTGGGGCAACACTGTGTATATTCAAACCCAGCGCCACTGCTTACCAGCTGTGTGACATTGGGCAAATTACTTATATTCTCCATGATTTGATTTCCTGGTGGCCATAATAGCGCCTACCTCATAGACCTGTTCTGAGGATTCAACAAGCCCAGAATAGAAACTCAGTGAGTATTTATAAATGAATACATAAAGTACTTAGAGTAACGAATGGTAAATAGTAAGCACTATATGTGTCAACTGTGGTTCTATTATTTTCTGACACTCCTCACAGTTATTTTTAGTAGTTATATGAGGAGTGTAGGGAGTTTGAAAATGTGGCCATTGAGCTCTGTGATTCTCAAGACTGAAAAATCATGTAACAATAATGTTATAATTTCTAAATAATATTTGGTTAATCTCAGCCTAAAAAATCTATCCCTTTGTGTTCATCAGAGTTGAAAATATGTCAATGAGGTTGGAAGAAATCAATGAGAGAGAGAATTTTATGAAAACATCCCTACAGACTGTTGACCTCCGGCTTTCTCAACTAGAAGAATTATCTACCAGAATGGTGAATGCACTTGAAAATCTTGCGGGAATTGACAAATCTGACCTCATACAGACACGGTCCCGAGCTTCTTCTGAATGTGAGGTAACTTACCTTCTAAGGCAAAGCAGCATAAACAGCGCCGATGGCTACAGCATGTACAGATGCCAGTTTAACGAGGAGGAGCTGCTGTGTGAGGAAGCACCTCTCCCCACGCCCCCAGGGGCAGGATCCAGGAAGAATGCCTGTTCCTTCCAAATGAAGGAAAACAAGGAATTGAAAACACATCTGGTACCAGGGCATCAAGGCAGTGTCCACCGTTTATCTAACACGGGCACATCGGCAACACCAGAGTGCAGTCAGCTTGCATTAGACAACGTAAAGAATGCTTTTGAGCCAAAATTAGGTCCAGATACTGGGGTTTCAGCCGAAGATGATGGAAGGCACACAGACTCTAAAAGAGAAGAAACAGTTTCCCCAAGTTTAAATCAAACAGATGTTGTGGATGGACAGAGCAAATCAGATTTTCAAAAGCCTCAGCTAACAGTCGAAGCAACAAAGGTAGAAGGCACTGTTTCCTGTCCCCCAGAAGAAATGAAAATGACACGCTATTACCCTGATGAAACGTCCAAGGTTCATAAAACACTGAAGTCCAGAAGCTTTGTATATTCTCATGGAAGAAAGCTGGTCAGCGGGGTTAGCAACTGGAGTGCAGAGTACAGTTCAATGTTGGACCAGGCATGCCCCTCTGCAGTCCAAGAGTGGACGACAGAATGGAAATACGAAGTTCAAAAGATTATACGTTCTCGAAGCACAGACATCCCTTCCGTGGCCTCAGAAGCTGCAATGCAAGCTGAGCATAAAGAGCAACTTACAGATACTGAAGAAGAAAACTCTGTTTCTGAAACAACCCCTCCAATTTCTCATTTACCTCTCACTGTTATTGAGAGAACCGAGAAGGAAAACTTACTGTCTGTTCAATCAGCCCAAACTTTGGGATTCCCAGCTTTAAGGTCAAAAAGTTTACACGGCCCTCCTAGGAATGCTAAAGCCATTCAGGACAAATTAGACAGAAGTGGTCATGCCTGCAGTGCAAGTAACTTAGTGGTTGTGTCTGGAATCACAAGAGAAGAACAGAAAGTTAAGCGAGAGAAAACTTCCACAGAAACTGAATGCTAATGTGTTTTGTGTCTTTAGTTTTTAAATCAAAACCACTGATGAGTACCATCTTGGTCATCGAAACACCATCAATTTCTAGAAAAGTTTTCATTAAAAAATGTTTGGTAATTTGGAGTCATGATTAATTTTAAATTTAATGCTAAACTTAAAAGTAATATTTTGTTAGAGAATGTTAGTAAACTTAGTATTTTTAGTTGAAGTTGGATCAAATGAAAGTGACAATACTCCAGTTGAGATAAGCTTAGTTAGTACACAAGATTCTACAACCTTTTATTTTCTGAGGGCTACCAAATAGCCTAAGAAATGCCTTTGGGTGCCATCAATATGTTACTTAGGGAGTAAGCAACTGTGTGAGAGAGAAATTGAGAAGAAAGGAAACATGAAAAAAGGGGGAGGGCTAGAAAGAAAAATGAAAATTATCAGGTACAAGAAGAGAGAAGCAGAAAGAAGCCATAATTATCATATTTTTATGTTTTTGTTTGTTTTATGTTTTAATGTCTTACATTTTAAAATTCCATGATGAGATAAAAGGCACATGATTATATCAGAGATCACACTGTGATAGTTTGCAGTACCAAGAATTTTGTTCATGTGTAAAAATAAAGAAGCCAGTATATATTTTCCTGTTGTCATATAGTCCTTGATAGCAAACACAATTGTACCTCTGTCTATGAGAAGGTTGTGCAAAGCTATGGCTAAAATGTAAAGGACACGTGTTCAAGGTGGGAACTGCCAAGACCCACAGAGACTATTATGGCTGAGAACACAAGGTGCCCTGCTTCAGCTTGTAAGTTGAAAGCTGTGCGCTCGTGCTAGGCCCCCATGCTGCGTCAGATCCACTCTCCAGGAACCCCTAAGGCCATCCTACTGCCACCACTCTTGACTCTACAAAAAAGGGCAGAGAGGGGCAGAAAGGGATCTTTCCTGGCTAGAAAGAGGCCACTAACATTCACAGAGGTTAGAGTTGACCCCTGGGCCCTCACCATCCCCCAAGGGCCCCTCTTGTGAGGTCTCAGGGGGTCTCTGGAGCACACAGAGAGGACCAGCCACATGCCTGCAGTTACTGACAGCTGTTACTTCAGTGAAGGGCCTCACTCCCATAAAGAAACCACTGGGTACAGTATCCAGGAGTTGTTGCTGGCAGGTGGTGGGTAGGGGGTGCATCAGACAGAAATGGAGATGATTACAAAAAAGACCATTACACCCATTCTCGTCTCAGGTTCAGACTGACACATCGCCATAAACTGGCAAGGGAGGAGAGCGAGACTAAGACAGAGAGACTGATTCACTGCAGCTGTGCCCAAGGTAGTGCCCAGAGATAATTAACACCCAATGAGACTGAGATTTTAATAGTCGAATCAGAATTCCTGAACTGGGCTGAATTTATCAAAAGGCACTGGTATACCATTGCATGGGTGATGGGGCTTTGAAATTTAATAAATGATAAGAGTAATTTAATAAATAAAATGACTGCTTATTTGTATATTGCTACATTGAGACTATTTGATTGGTTCCACTACATGAATTATTTGGTCAAATGATTGATTAACTCACTACATTTTACCTGATTCCTAAATCTTTCCTGTGGGTGCCAAGAAAACTCTCAACCCTTTGCCACAGCCTAGAAAAAAGATTTCTCAGAATAAACTGGGGAAGTTAGTACAGCTCAACAGAACAGGTCTGAAGAAGGCAAAGCTTCTTTCTCTACAGAATTCTCTCCACTCATTACACAGCCCCTCTTTTCTGAGGTCTCTCCCACTTTGCCTCAGGTCTGGGGCCTGAATCCATTCCCATAAATCTCACTGAGACACCTGTCCCCTGTCGAGGTGTTGGCTCAGAGGGATGCGAATTTTTTCAGAAGATCTTTGCCCTACAGATCCAAATGAGTACATTCTCATGGTGGAATTTCAGACCCTTTCTCTCACACCTGAAATCATACCAGATAACTATGTATTCTATTAATTCAGTACCACTCAAATATTGAAGGCCTGTTATGTACAGCACTGTGCCAGGCTGCTTATTATATTATTGCTATTATCCCAGTATCATTCCAGTTTTGCTATATATGGGGAACTGAATGTTAGGAACTAATATCCAATCTGATCAACTAGCCGTAGCTAATACATTAAAATAGGAACATTGTGTATATCCAAGTCATTTAGTATGGAATTATCTTAGTAAATAAATTAGAAGTGTGTTTCTGTTCTATATAAAACATAATAAGTAACATATTAAAAGGCTTTTATTCTTATATCCCATAAACTCTGACACACTCATAAATGGTATATTCGATATAAACTTGAAGTAAGCCCTGTTTTATTTCAGTCAAGGTGAATTGAGAAATGAACTATCAAAAGACCTCATTATAAGTGGCTCTTTCCTTTGAGACCATATGATTGATTATCTGAATATATATTTCATCACCATGAGACCCCTATAGATTTCCATAATTTGGGTTTCAAAATTTTAAAATTAAACTCTTAGTGTTGTCACAGGGTTATTCTGTATCAAAAATGCATTTTGCTGAATATACATTGGAATTAAAGAGAAATGAAGTCATCATCCTACTGTCTTCCACGTAAAAAACAGACTATTTTAAAGAAAACTTTGATTGTAAAATAAAACAGGCACAGAAACCCCCACAAAACAAATATGACTTAATTCTAAGATGAGCATCCTCATGACCACCACCCATATTAATAGGATTCACCAGCCACCCTAGCAGTTTCAGAAATTCCAATCTCCTGGCAAAAAAAAAGAAAAAGAAAATATTATCCTTTTATATGGCAATCACTTCCTTGTTGTAAAACAATGACTCCAAAATTAAGTGGCTTAAAACACCTGTTTTATTAAGCATGTGGATGCTGTGGATCCAGAATTCAGACAAAGCACAGCAAGAGTGCCCCTGATTTGTAGTGTTTGTTGATTTCCATGGTGTAAATACTCCTACCATCAACGATTTCAAGCTACCCATGTGACATCACTGAATGTGGACTTGGGAAAATATGTCAACATTTGGCCCCTGCAAGCCAGTATGAGCTAGTTACAGCACACTGCTGTTTCTATTCCATGGTGTTTGAGCTGGGAAGACATGGTGTCTGAAGGTGATTCAACAGCTGAGGGCTGAAATCATCCAGAAGCATCTTCCCTTACGTGTCAGGGAGTTCATCATGGCTGTCAGCTGGGATCTGAATCTCAGCTAGAGCTGTCTACCAAACCTATGCCTGGTGTCTTCCATGTGGCCTGAGTTTCCTCACAGCACGGAGCCTCATAGAAATCAGGGCTCCATAAGTGAATGTCCCAGTGAGAGAGTGGGAAATGTCATCATTTTTAATGACCCATCCTCAGAAGTCATGCAGAGTTTCCACTGCATTTTCTTGGAAACAAGTGAGTCACGGAGGGCAGCCCAGATTCAAGAGGAGGGGTCCTCCATGGGAGGAGTGTTTAAAATTTTGCAGAAATGTTTTAAAAACACCACACACGCATTTCATTATAGCTTTATCACCATAGTTTAGTCTTTTTATTTTTTTTATTTGCTGACTCCCCTTTGTCCCTTTCTCCTCCTTACAATTTATCTGTTGAAGAACATGGGCCGTTTGCCTTGCAAAGATTCCCAATCTAAATTTTACTGGTTGGATATTCATGTGCAGTTTGACATGTTCCTGCAAGTTGGCAGGAAGATTCAGAGGCTTACCCAGGCTGAGGTTCAGTCTCTTCAGCAAGGCTGGTGTTGCTTCTCTCATGATGAGGTGCATATGTCTACTTGTCTTTTTGTGGTGTCAGCAGCTGTTGATACTCAATGCCTAGGTCCCCTAATTCAGAGGAAGTTGAAAAGTGTATTGGTCAAATCCTATGATTTTCTTACCTTTTATTAGTTAGAATACTTTATAAAGGGATGATTCTTTTCATCTCCTATTTGGTTACAGAGGGGTACAATTCATACAGTACAGCAAGGTTAATTTTTTTTCTTTGCATACTGGTTTTATTCCAGAAGCATATGATAGAGTTACTACATGCACATAGCTTATGAAATGGAAGTTTGTGCATCTTCTTCAAATACTCCAATACTGACTGTTTCTGAAAGTGCCCATTTTAATCTGACCATCACTGTAACATGATACAGACAACAACTACAGCAAGGTTAATCTGTCCAATTTATTTGCCAGTTTTTAAGATATTGAATTCATTCTCTATCATCCTCTGAAGGTGACTGACAGATTTAAAAATAGATAGATTTAAAAATACATGTATATATTATTATGACCTCATGGAGTTAAGCATATATGATGTGTCTCAATCAGTTGTAATTATTATGCCCTCATCCTTTTTTTCCTTGAGTACCTTAAATAATTGGTCCATTTTCTTCCGCCTTAAAGCATTGTTGCCAAAAAGTCTGATGAAAATCTAATTTTCTCTCACCTAAAAAGTCACTTGCTCTTTTTGTCCATATCCAAAGATATTTGCATTATTGTTTCTTTGCACACTAGTTGTTTTATAAGGATGTTTTATTCATAATTCCAGGTTGATTTTCTCAGGTTCAGTGTGTTCTTTCCATGAATAGTTCCAAAGCTTCATTTTATTTTTTTAATTTCAAAGAAGTTTTCTTGAAGTGTGTTTGTGGCATCTGTTCTGTTTCCCTACCCTCTTGCCCCTCTTTTCCCCAGGGACTCCTATTATCTGTATGCTGGATTTCCTTTGCCTATCTTCAGTATTTGCCACTTTCTCTCTCATCTTTTTTAAATCTCTCTTCATTGATTTTTGAAAATTTCCTCCTTCTCATCTTCACCTTTTTAAAGGCATAATCAGATGTGTTTACTCACCCCTGGGCTTCTTTTACGTTAGTCTTCATTTCTGAAATAATTTTTCTCTCATTTCTAATTCTATTCTGAGCTTGTTCATTTTGAATGTTTCTAATTCTGATTTATACAGTTGATTCATACATTATTTTCTTTGTGGATGTTATTATAGTGAGTGTTAAATAGTGGGTGATACTATTTAATGCTTTGGGGCATGTCTTTCTGCTGAGCTTTTATATCTGTAGAAGTGCTATTCTGTTCTTATGCTCTTTTTCATTATAACAGTCTTCTATGGGATTTCACACTGATATTTTCCTACTGCTTATTTTTTAGTGAAATTGGTTTTCTTGAACTTTTTGAAGGAGGCCGTTTTTGGAATGGCATTTATAACGTCACAGAGAACCTTTTCCTTTTTTACAGTGCGGTATTACAATGTTTAAAAGTCAGCTTGCTTTTGGAGATTTTTCTGGTCCTCCATTTTTATCTGCGCCTTCTCTTTCCTCTCTCTCTGTTCAGTTCAGTGTGTTCCATGCCCAAAGTTTGTCCTCAGCATGGGCCCCTTTTTTGGAAGGAAGCTCTTTTCTGGTTTTCAGACCCAATTGCACTGGGTGTGTGTAGTGGAGGGGAGGAGATTTTCCCACTCATGACACCAAGCAATTTTCAAAACACCAGCAAGTGTCCAAGAACTCAATTCTGATGCTATCTGCCTGGAGACAGCACAAGATTCCCCAGGTTAAAGGCTCTGTCCTACAAGGCTCCTCACCACCCTACTCCACCCACTTAGATGCCAGTCACAAGCCCCAGGCTGTTGCCAGTGCTTCTGATGAACTGACTACAGATTAGAGGTTCCAACAACTTCCCCATTAGGCTTTTTAAAAATTATTATCATCAAACGTACATCACAGTGGTTCAACAGTCCCCTCCCCCTCCCCTTTACCCCAACCCTTGGGAGCCACTAGTCACTTTTCAGTGACTTTTAGTCTATGAGTCTAATGCTGTTTGGTTCCTTCTGTTTTGCTTTGGTTTTATATCCCACAAATAAGTGAAATCATATAGTATTTGTCTTTCTCTGGCTTATTTCATTGAGCATAATCCCTCTAGATCCATGCATGTTGTTGCAAATGGCGGGATTTCTTTTCTTTCTGTGGCTGAATAATAGTCCACTGTGTGTATGTACCACATCTTCTTTTTCCATTCATGTATTGATGGACATGTAGGCTGCTTCCATAACTTGTCTATTGCAAACAGTGCAGCGATAAACATAGGGATGCATATATCTTTTTGAATTAGGGATTTGTTTTCTTCAGGTAAATTCCACTAGGAATGGAATTCCTGGATCGAATGGTATTTCTATTTTTAGTTCTTTGAGGAACCTCCACACTGCTTTCCACAGCGGTTACACCAATTTGCAGTCCCACCAACAGTGTACGGGGGGTTCCCATTATCCACATCCTCACCAGCATTTGTTGTTCCTTGTCTTTTGGATAGTGGCCATTCTAACTGGTATGATGTGATGTCTCATTATGGTTTCAATTTGCATTTCCCTAATGATTAGTGATGTGGAACATCTTTTCATTTACCTATTGGCTATTTGTCCTTCTTCTTTGCAGAAGTGTCTGTTCAGGTCCTCTGTCCATTTTTTTAATCAGATTGTTTGTTTTTTGGGTGTTGAGGCATATGAGTTCTTTATATATTTTGGACGTTAACCCCTTATCCGATGAGTCATTTAAGAATATATTCTCCCATACTGTAGGATGCCTTTTTGTTCTCCTGATGGTGTCCTTTGCTGTACAGAAGCTTTTTAGTTTGACATAGTCCCATTTGTTCATTTTTTATTTTGTTTCCCTTGCCTGAAGAGATGTGTTCAGGAAAAAGTTGCTCGTGTTTATATTCAAGAGATTTTTGCCTATGTTTTCTTCTAAGAGTTTTTTGGTTTCATGACTTACATTCAGGTCTCTGATCCATTTTGAGTTTACTTTTGTGTATGGAGTTAGACAATAATCCAGTCTCATTCTCTTACATGTAGCTGTCCAGTTTTGCCAACACCAGTTGTTCAAGAGGCTGTCTTTCCCCCATTGTATATTCATGACTGCTTTATCATATATTAATTGACCATAGATGTTTGGGTTTATATGTGGGCTCTCAATTCTGTACCATTGATCTATGGGTCTGTTCTTGTGCCAGTACCAAATTGTTTTGATTACTGTAGCTTTGTAGGAGAGCTTGAAGTTAGGGAGCTTTGTTCTTCTTTCTCAGGATTGCTTTGACTATTCAGGGTCTTTTGTGGTTCCATATGAATTTTAGAACTATTTGTTCTAGTTCATTGAAGAATGCTGTTGGTATTTTGATAGGGATTGCATTGAATCTGTAGATTGCTTTAGGCAGGATGGCCATTTTGACAATATTAATTCTTCTTACCCATGAGCATGGGATAGAAACAGAAAGTTTCTTCCTAGGTCAGTCTTGGAAGGTTGTATTTTTCTGGGAATTTGTCTATTTCTTCTAAGTTGTTCAATTTATTGGCGTATGCTTTTTCATAGTATTCTCTAATAATTCTTTGTATTTCTGTGGTACCAATTGTGATTATTCATTATTCATTTCTGCTTCTGTTTATGTGTGTACACACTCTTTTTTTTTTTATATGTCTGGCCAGGGGTTTATCTATTTTGTTTCTTTTCTCAAAGAACCAGATCCTGGTTTCATTGATTTTTTCTATTGTTTCATTCTTTTCTATTTTATTTATTTCTGCTCTGATCTTTATTATGTCCCTCCTTCTACTAACTTTGGGTTTCATTTGCTCTTTTTCTAGTTTCTTTAATTGTGATTATAGACTGTGTATTTGGGATTGTTCTTGTTTCTTGAGGTAAGCCTGTATTGCTCTGTACTTTCCTTTTAGAACTGCCTTTGACACATCCCACAGATTTTGGGCTGTTGTATTTTTGTTTTCATTTGTCTCCATGTATTGCTTGATTTCTGTTTTAATTTTTTCATTAATCCATTGATTATTTAGAATGTTATTTAGCCTCCATGTGTTTGTAAGTCTTTTTGTTTTCTTAGTGTAATTTATTTCTAGTTTCATACCATTGTGATCTGAGAAGCTGCTTGGTACAATTTCAATCTTTTTTAATTTATTGAGGCTCTTTTTTTGGCCTAGTATGTGATCTGTTCTGGAGAACATTCCATGTACACTGAAGAAAAATGTGTATCCTGATGCTTTTGGGTGGAATGTTCTGCAAATATCTGTTAAGTCCTTCTCATCTACTGTGTTTGTCAGTGCTTCTGTCTCCTTATTTATTTTCTGTGTTGATCTGTCTATTGATGTAAGTGGTGTGTTAAAGTCTCCTGGTATGAATGTGTGCCAGTCTACTTTCCCTTTTAATTCTGTTAGTATTTGTTTTACATATTTAGGTGCTCCTATTTTGGGTACATAGATATTTATAATTGTTATATTATCTTGTTGGATTGATACCTTTGTTATTACGTAATGTCATTCTTCTTTGTAATGCAATGTAATGTTACTTTGTTTTGAAGCCTACTCTGTCTAAGTACTGCCACTTTGGTCTTTTTCTCCCTTTTATTTACAAGAAGTATCTTTTTCCATCCCTTCACTTTTAGTCAGTGTATGTCTTTGGGTCTGAAATGAGTCTCTTGTAGGCAACATATAGATGGATCTTGTTTCCTTATGCATTCTTCTACTCTATGTCTTTTGATTTTTGCACTCAGTCCATTTACATTTAAGGTGATTGTTGATAGATATGTACTTATTGCCATTTTACTAATTGTTTTCTGGCTGTTTTTTATATCTCCTCTCTGTTCCGTTCTTCCTCTCTTATACTCTTCTCTTGATATTGATGATTTTCTTTAGTGTTATAATTGGATTTCTCTCATTTTCTTTTAATTAATTTTTGTGTGTATTTATTTTAGGCTGTAGTTTTGTGGTTACCAAAGGTTCCAGATAGCTTCTTTACTATATAATAGTCTATTTAAAAATTTTTAAATTGCTGTTTACTCTACTTCAAACACAATATAAAGGTACTTTTTTCCTTCTTCCTCCTCCACATTTTTTGTATTAGATGTCATAATCTGTACTTTTTGTGTATCTCTTGACTGACTTTGTGTATAGTTGACTTTGCTTCTTTTGTTTTAATTTCATACTTGCTTGGTAATTAGTTGTTCTACTACCTTTACTGTGGGTTTATTTTCACTGGTGAAAACTATTTAGCCTTAGGGTCATTATCATCTACAGCAATTTCTTTAACATATTATGTAAGACTGGCTTAGTGGAAGTGAATTCCTTTAACTTTAGTGTATCTGAAAATTGCCTAATACCTGCTTCAAATCTAAATGATACTATTGCTGGGTAGAGAATTCTTGGTTGGAGGTCCTTCTGTTTCAGTACATTAAATATATCATGTCACTTCCTTCTGGCCTATAGAGTTTCTACTGAGAAGTCTGCTGATAGCCTGATGGGATTTCCTTTATAAGTAATCTTTTTTCTCTCTCTGGCTGCTTTCAACACTCTCTCCTTATCCTTGATCTTTGCCATTTTAATTATTATATGTCTTGTGTTGTCTTCCTGGGGTACCTTTTGTTAGGGGATCTCTACTTCCATGACCTGAGTACCTATTTCCTTCCCCAGATTGGGGAAGTTTTCAAGAATTATTTCCTCAGAGACTTTCTATCTCTTTGTCTTTCTCTTCTCCTTCTGATATCCCTATTATGCAAATATTTTTTTGTTTGGATTAGTCACTTATCATTCTTTCATTCCTAGAGATCCTTTTTTCTCTGCTCCTCAGCTTCTTTGTTTTCCTGTTCTCTAATTTCTCTTTCATTTACTGGCTCCTCTACATGATCTAATCTACTTTTAAATCCCTCCACTGTTTGTTTCATTTCAGATACTGTTCTCTTCAGCTCTGAGTGGCTCTTCATCTTGAATACTTTACTGTAAATCTGTGTGCATGTTTATGACTTTTATTTTGAAATCTTTATCAAGATGATTGGTGATCTCTGTTTCATTTAGCCTTCTTTCTGGGGTTCTGTCTTGTAGTTTTGTTTGGATCAGATTCCTTTGCCTGCTCATTTTGTCAGGGATTCTGTTTCTTCCTTTGTATTAGATGTCTCTGCTATGCTTTCTGGTCTTAAGAATAATAGCTTTATGAAGGCATCCTCCAGTTCCCAGAAGCCCAAAATTCTTTACTCTCTAGTGCCTGGTTCTATTCTGTAGGGGCCCAGCTGTTGGCATGCTGTGGGCAGGGCCACGTTTCTGTCTGGCTTCTGAAGTAGTCTAAGTCTGGGTGGGCACTGAGACTGAGCTGCTGCCTTTGTGATCAGATCAGGAATCTCTGCTGATCTCACTGTGGGCAGGGCCACCTTCTGTCAGGCCTGCAGCAGTGGTGGAGCTGCAAGATTAATGGGGTGGGTGGACAGATGTGCCCCAGCCAGACATGCAGCACCAGGTTTGGACACAAGCAGGGAGTAAGGAGCTCTTAGGGCTGGCTCCTCCAGGCACCTCTCCAGTTGTGCTGAAATGGAGTCAAGCAAACTGGGATAATCTCCCTCCACCAGCCAGGCAGCAAAGTCTGATGCTGCCACTGGGCCAAGTGGGTTGTCTGTCAGTAGCATGCAGAGGGAGGAGGCTTGGGCTGCTTTGCAAGCAAGGGGGATGAAGCATCTGGAGCTCCTGAGAGTTCCCAATCTGTTGGACCAAGGAAAGGCTGGGGAGCTATCCTCTACCCACCCTCCCTCCCAAGGGGAGAGTTCCATCTAACCCTCATCCCCTCTGGTACCCCTCCCACTGCTGGCAAGTCTTTCAAATTACCACCTCTGCTTTGTGTCTCAGGACTGGCAGAGCGTGTCTGCCCTCCACACTGGCTGGAGTCTCAGCCTCCCAGAATGTTCTGCCTGCCCTTTGTGTCCAGCCCCTATAATCACTAGAATCCAATGGAATGTAGGCTTATGCTTCTGGAGCAGATCTCCAGGGTCAGGGGTGCCATTCTCCTGGGCTCCTACTCACTCCCCACTCCATCTCTCTTTCTCCTGTTTGTAGTCTGGGGTTGGGGGAGGGCATGGGTCCTGCTCAGTCTCAGCTTTGAGGCCTCACCCTTCTCTGTGTGGTCTTCTCTTCTTCCTCAGGTGTGGAGGGTTTCTTTTGCAGTTTTCAGGTCATTTTCAGGTCTAGTTGCATTTGTTGTATTTTCCTCTTTTATGTGTTTTTGGGAGGAGGTTTCCATTTTGCATTCCTATTCTGCCATCTTTGTGTGTAAGACTGTGTGAGGTTTGATTAATTTTCTAGAGCAGCTCATGTAACTCAGGAAAACACATTTACCAGTTTAATAATGGATAGTATAAAGGATATAAATTAATAGCTAGATGAAGAGGCTCATAGGGAAAGATCCCAAATAATGGAACTTCTATCCTTGTGAAGCTGGGGCCTAGTGTAGTGTCACATGGAAGCGTTCTGTTTCCTGAAGTGTAAAAGCTCCCTCCAATGGAAAAGCAGGATACAAAAGTGATGGGGGATGAAGTGCGGGGATGAAAAGATGGTGGACCAGGAAGGCAAGGTAGAAACCTCCACCCATATACACAAGGAAGAAACTAGAGCAAATACAAAACTAACCCTTAAAATGACCTGAAGGCTGCAGAACACACCATTTTCACCTGGTAAAGAAGAGAAGGCATCACAGAAGAGGGTAAAGGGCAGAGCCGCAATTGAGCAGGACCCAAGCCCTTCCTGCATCCCAGCCCACAGCAGGAGGCAGACGCATGGAGAAGGGAGGGGATGAGTGCTCAGGAACTCTGCACACCTAGTCCTGGAGACCTGCTCTGTGAACACAAGTCCACGTTATATCAGGCTTTGGTGATTGGCAGGGCTGGACACTAGGAAGAGTCAGGACACTCTGGGAGGCTGAGACTCCTTCCACTTGTGGAGGACAGGAAAGCTCCATTGATCCTGCTGAGACCCAGTACAGAGACAGCAGTTTGAAAGATTTATCAGCAATGGGAAGGTTGCCAGAGGGGCAGGGGTTGGATGGAGCTTCTCCACAGAAGAAAGGGCAGGTGGACAATTCCGCAGCCTTCCCTCAGCACAGCTAGTTGGGCACACATGGGAGCCAGTCCCAAATGCTCCATCCCCCTTACTGGTGGCTCATCCCCAAGGTGCTTCCCTGAATACCCATCCACCTGCCCACCTGGCACACTTGGCACAGCAATGATCAGATTTTGCTGTCTGGCAGGCAGAGGGAGGCATTTCCAGTCTTTCTGGCCCCCTCTCACCCAACTGGGGAGACACCTGTGGAAGTCAGCTCCAAAGACTCCCTCCTCCTCACTGGCAGCCCAGTCCAGGGCCACACTCCTGGAGCTCCCACCCTGCCACCCCATTAGCCCATCAGTGCGGCCAAGGCTGCTGGGCAGGCAGAGGGTGGCCCTGCCCACAACATTCCCAGCACAAGCATCACTGCTTTGCTCCCAAAGGGCCAGCTGAGGTAAGCTGCCAGATATGTGCACTGAGATCAGCTACTGCTGCTGACAGGCAGAAAGGTGGCCCCACCCATACCCACCAAGACAACTGTAGTTCCACTGCAAAGAAGACCCAGGCACCAGTGAGTAGGGTCTTGAGCTTCTGGGCATCACAGGACACCTTATTCATGAATCCATTACTCTCTAGACCAAACAGCACAGTGGATCTCTCCAGTACAAAGGAAGAAACACAGAAACCAGGACAAAATGAGATAGAAGAATATGTTCCAAACAAAACTACATTCTAAGACACCAGAAAGAGGGTTAAATGCAACAGAGATCCCCAATCTTCTTGAAGATTACATAGAAACAGTCATAAATATGTTCACTGATCAGCAGAAAAGTATTGATGATCTCAGGGAGGACTTCAACAAGGAGATATAAGATTTGACAAAGAGCCACCCAGAGCTGAAGAATACAGTAACTGAAATGAAATACACAATGAAGGAAATGAATAATAGATTGCTGTTAAGTAGAGGAGACAATCAATGAGATGGAAATTAGAGAACAGGAAACCAAGGAAGCTGAGGAACAGAGAAAAGAATCTCTAGAATTGAGTGGATGCTTAGAGAGCTGTGTGACAACTCCAAACGAAACAATATTCACATAATATGGGTACGAGAAGAAGAAGAGAGAGACAAAGGGATAGGAAGTCTCTTTGAAGAAATAATTGCTGAAAACTTTCCCAATCTGGAGAAGGAAAAAGACAACCAGGTCCTGGAAGTGCAGAGAACCCCTAAGAAAAGCAACCCCGGGAAGACAACACCAAGACATATAGTAATTAAAATGACAAAGATCAAGGATTAGGAAAGGATATTGAAAGCAGCCAGAGAGAGAAAAAAGATTACTTATAAGGGAAACCCATCAGGCTATCAGCAGACTTCTCAGCAGAAACTTTACAGGCCAGAAGGGAACGATATGAAATATTTAATGTAATGAAACAGAAGAACCTTCAACAAAGAGTCCTTTACCCATCAAGATTATCATTCAAATTTAAAGGAAAGATTAAAAATTTCCCAGATAAATGAAGGCTGAAGGAATTTACAACCACTAAACCGGCATTGCAGGATATGTTAAAGGGACTTCTGTAGATGGAAATGTTCTTAAGCCTAAACAGTTTTCACCAGTGAAAATAAACCCACAGTAAAGATAGTAGGCCAATTACTTACCAGGCAAGTATGAAATTAAAACAAAACAAAACAAAATAAATCAAAAGTAGTAAAAATAATTATATACAAAATCAGTCAAACAATGCAGATTATGATATCTAATATATAAAGTGTGGAGGAGGAATAAGAATAAAAAAATACTTTAGATTGGGTTTGAAATAAACTGTTCAACTTAATATAGACTGTTATAGTTAGGAAACTAACCACAAACCTAAAGCCTATAATAGATACACAAAAAAATTTAAAAAGAGAAATCTAATCACAACCCTAAAGAAAACCATCAAATAACAAGAGAAGAGTATAAGAGAGGAAGAAAAGAAGAGAGATGGACTATGAAAACAACCAGAAAACAACTGATAAATGGCAATAAGTACATACCTATCAATAACTACTTTAAATGTAAATGGATTGAATGTACCAATCAAAAGACATATATTGGCTAAGTGTCCATCAGTAGATGAATGGATAAAGAAGATGTGGTACGTATACACAATGGAACACTATTCAGCCATAAGATGGAAACAAATCCTACCATTTGCAACAACATGGATGGAGCTGGAGGATATTATGCTCAGTGAAATAAGCCAGGCGGAGAAAGACAAGTGCCAAATGATTTCCCTCATTTGTGGAGTACAACAACACAGTAAAACTGAAGGAACAAAACAGCAGCAGACTCACAGACTCCAAGAAGGAACTAGTGGTTACCAAGGGGGAGGGGTGTGGGAGTGCGGGTGGGGAGGGTGGGAGAAGGGGATTGAGGGGTGTTATGTTTAGTACACATGGTGTGGGGGGGTCACGGGGAAAACAGTGTAGTACAGAGAAGGCAAACAGTGAATCTGTGGCATCTTACTACACTGATGGACAGTGACTGCATTGGGGTATGGGTGTGGACTTGATAATATGGTTAAATGTAGTAACCACATTGTTTTTTCATGTGAAACCTTCATAAGAGTGTATATCAATAATACCTTAATTAAAAAAAAAAGAAAAAGACATAGGTTGGCAGAATGGATAAAGAAACAAGACCCATCTATACACTGCCTACAAGAAACTCATTTCAGATCTAAAGACAAATGTACACTGAAAATAAAAGGATGGAAAAATATTTCATGCAAATAATAGGGAGAAAAAGCAGGAGAATCAGTACTCATATCAGACAAAATAGATTTCAAAACAAAGAAGAAACAAAGAAGGATAATGATAAAGGAGTCAGTCCAACAAGAAGATATCCCCATTATAAATATCTATGCACCCAACATACAAGCAACTAAATATGTAAAACAATACTAACAGAATTAAAGGGGGAAATAGACCATGACTCATTCACATTAGACGTTAACATACCACTTAACATCCATGGACAGATCATCAGACAGAAAATAAATAAGGAAATAGAGGCCATGAACAACATATTAGATAGACTTAACAGATATCTACAGAACATTCCACCCAAAAGCATCAGGATACACATTTTTCTCAAGTGTACATGGAACATTCTCCAAAACAGATCACATACTAGGCCACAAGAAGAGCCTCAATAAATTCAAAAAGACTGAAATTTCATCAGACAACTTCTCAGACCACAGTGGTATGAAACTAGAAATAAATTACATGAAGAAAACAAAAAAGCCCACAAACACGTGGAGGCTAAACAACATGCTTCTAAATAATCAATGGATTGATAAACAAATCAAAGAGTCAACCAATACATGGAGACAAATGAAAAAAACAACAGTTGAAAATTTGTGGGATGCTGCAAAAGAGTTCTAAGAGAGAAGTACATAGAAATACAGGCCTACCTCAAGAAACAAGAAAAATCCCAAATACATTGTCTAAAATCACAAGTAAAGAAACTAGAAAAATAAGAACATATTAAACCCAAAGTAAGAAGAGGAGGGACATAATAAAGATCAGAGCAGAAATAAAATAGAGAATAAAACAATAGAAAAAAAATCAATGAAACCAAAATCTGGTTCTTTGAGAAGATAAAAAAAAGACAAACCCCTAGCTAGACTTATCAAGAAAAAAAGAGAGTGCACAAATAAAATCAGAAACAAAAACAGAATAGTCACATTGGATACCATGGAAATACAAAGAATTATTAGGGAATTCTATAAAAAAAATTATATGCCAAGAAATTGGACAACCTAGAAGACATAGACAAATTCCTAGAAAAATATAACCTTCTAAGATTGACCCGGGAAGAAACAGAAAATCTGAACAGACCAATTACCAGCAATGAAATTGAACTGATAATCAAAAAACAAAAGACCAGGACCAGATGGCTTCACAGTTGAATCTACCAAACATCTAAAGAAGAGCTAATACCCATCCTTCTTAAAGTATTCTCAAAAGTAGAAGAGGAGGGAATACTTCTAAACTCATTCCATGAGCCACAATGGAATAATACAAAAAATCAGATAAAGACACTAGAAAAAAAGAAAAATTTTGACCAATATTCTGATGAACATAGTTGCAAAAATCCTTAACAAAATATTAGCAAACTGAATTCAAAAATACATCAAAAAGATCATCCATCATGACCATGTGGGATTTATTCCAGAGATGCAAGGATGGTACAATATTCATAAATCAATCAACATGATACTCCACACTAACAAAAAGGATAAAAAACATGATCATCTCAGTAGATGCTGAAAAACATTTGACAAAATTAAACATTCACTCATGATAAAAACTCAACAAAATGGGTATAGAGGATATGTACCTGAACATAATAAAGGCCATATACAACAAACCCACAGCTAACATCATACTCAATACTGAAAAGGTGGAAGCTTTTCCTCTAAGATCAGGAACAAGACAAGGATGTCCACTCTCACCACTTTTATTCAACATAATACTTGAGGTCTTAGCCACAGCAATCAGACAAGATAAAGAGATAAAAGGCATCCAAATTGGTAAGGAAGAAGTAAAACTATCACTATTTGCAGATGACATGATATTATATATAGAAAACCCTAAAGACTCTACCAAACAACAATTAGAATTAATCACTGGATTCAGCAAAGTTGCAGGATACAAAATTAGTACACAGAAATCTGTTGCATTCCTATGTATTAACAACAAACTAGCAGAAAGAGATATCAGGAAAACATTCTATTTACAATTGTATCAAAAAGTATAAAATATCTAGGAATAAAACTAACCAAGGTGGTGAAAGACAATGTACTCTGCAAACTATAAAACACTGATGAGAGAAATCAAAGAAGATACAAATAAATGTAAATCTGTTCCATGCTCATGGATGAGAAGAATAAATACTGCCAAAATGGCCATCCTGCCCAAAGCAATTTAGTGATTCAGTGCAATCCCTATCAAAAAAACAATGGCATTCTTCAATGAACTCAAGCAAATAATCCTAAAATTCATATGGAACCACAAAAGATCCCGAATAGCCAAAGCAATCCTGAGAAAGAACAATGCAGGGGGTATTACACTTCCTGACTTCAAGCTGTACTACAAAGCTGTAGTAATCAAAACAGTATGGTATTGGCACTTGAACAGACCCATAGAAAAATGGAACAGAATAGAGAGCCTAGAAATAAACTCACCCATATACGGTCAATTAATATATGATAAAGGAGCCATGAATATACAATGGGGGAAAAGACTCTCTCTTCAGTAAATGGTGTTGGGAAATACACAAAAGTAAACTTGAAATGAATTAAAGACTCAAAAATAAGACATTAAGCCATGAAACTCTTAGAAGAAAACAAAAACAAAAAAGCTCTTAACATAACCAGGAGCAGTTTTTTTCTGGATATATCTACCTAGTCAAAGGAATAAAATAAGAAATGAACAAGTGGGACTAAATCAAACTAAAAAGCTTCTGTACAGCAAAGGACACCACCAACAGAACAAAATGGTAACCTACAGTATGGGAGAATATATTCATAAATGATTTATCCAATAAGGGGTTAATTTCCAAAATATGTAAAGAACTCATATGCTTCAACGCCGAAAAAAAACCCCCACAAATAACCCAATTAAAAAATGGGCAGAAGACCTGAACAGACATTTTTCCAAAAAAGAAATACAGATGTCCAACAGGCAGGTGAAAAGATGCTCCACCTCTCTAATGATCAGGGAAATGCGAATCAAAACCACTATAAGATATCACCTCACACCAGTTAGAATGCACTATCCCAAAGACAAGAAATAACAAGTGGTGGTGAGGATGGAAAGGAAAGGGAACTCTCTTACACTGTTGGTGAGAATGTGAATTGGTGCAGCTACTGTAGAAAGTAGTATGGAGGTTCTGCAAAAGCTAAAAATAGAAGTACCATAAGATCTATTAATTCTACTTGTAGGAATTTACCCAAGGAAAACAAAATCCCTGATTCTAAAAGATATATGTGCCCCTATGTTTACTGCCACATTACTTACAATAGCCAAGTTATCGAAGCAAACCAAGTGTCCATCAATAGATAACTAGATAAAGAAGATGTGGTACATATACACAATGGAATATTATTCATCCATAAATAAAGAAAGAAATCCTGCCTTTGGCAACAACATAGATGGACCTAGAGGGTTTTATGGTAAGTGAAATAAGCCAGGTGGAGAAAGACAAATACCATATGATCTCACTTACTTATGGAATCTAAAAACAAAACAAAACAAAATGAACAAAATAGCAGTAGACTCATAGACACTGAGAACTGACTGATGTTACCATGGGGGAGGGGTAAGGGTGGGTGGGTGGCAAGGGGGAGGGGAATAAACGGCATACAAATTATCATTCATAATATAAGTTGGTCATGGGGATGGAAGTACAGCATGGCAAATATAGCCAATGGTTCTATAACATCTCCTTATGTTAACAGATAGTAACTGCACTAGTTGGCATGAGGATTTAATAGTATGGGTAACTGCTGAACCACTGTGTTGTATATTTGAAACCAATATAAGATTGTGTATCAGCTATACTTCAATTTTTAAAAGAGAAAGTATGCTTTCTCTTGGGTTTTTGTGAAGGCTTTGTTGGGTAGTCATGATTGACTAAATCATTAGCCGTTGGCTGATTCAACTTCCAACCCCTCTGCCCTCTCTCCTCCCAGGGGTTGAGAGATGGGGGCTTGAGAGTACCACCCTGTAATCACCTGGTTAGTACCCCAGGTAACCAGCCCCTGGGATGGAGTCCTGTAGGTAAAACTGCAATATTTCCAGGATCTCTCACCTGGCTTTAGTGCACCTCCGTATCAATAGGTGTTTCCAAGGATGGAGAGACGTAGTCTATTTCTGTATCAACAGGTAATTATACGGACCAGCAAGGGTTTATCTGGACCGGAGAGGTTGGGTGGAGCTCTCTCTTCTTCTGCAGCCGGGTTAAGAGAGAGATGCAGGACGGCTGCTTGTAAGAAGCAAACGGGTTTCTCCCACTTTATTTCTCCCTTTGACTGATCTCAGTTTCAAAGGTATTTTGCCCTGGGATTTTTCCCCCCAGAATTACATGTCCAAAGGACTCCATTAACATAATGAGACACCCATTTGATCTTCGTGGCTCTGAAGCATTTTCAGAAACTGTGGGTGAAGACCAAATATGTCTGAGAAATATCTTAATGACCAAATATATTTATCTTATAACTCATTATATCACAGAAGCCCTCGTGTTATGGGTTGAGTCTGTTCTCAGTTCTTGTTCCCGCTACAACAAAGAATTGAAAGGCAAAGACACAGTAGAGAAGCAAAGCGAAAGTTTTATTTGAATACACTCCAAGGGAGGAATAGGCCAGAGACAAGGCAAAGGCCCTTAACTTTAGTTTAGGCACTTCTTTGATTGACAGGGTGAGGTCATTTGAGTGACAGCTCTAGTTATACACCCATTCCTCTTTTCCCAAAATGTACACAGAAAAGCCCATGGAGTAAGGTGAGGGGCCGGGGGGTGTTGGGAGAAGCCAAACCACAATTTTAATTTAATGAGATTATGACAAGGTGTGGTTTGGGCAGTTCTGTTTTGTTTGATTGAGCCCATGTTGGGATCTGGTTGGCACCAGTTTGGCCTGGTCCTAATAGGCAAAGAAGTTATCTCCCTTCAAAGCCTTTGTGGTCTTCTTGTGGGACCCCCTACCTGGGCAGAGTTTGGAGAGTTTTTTCCTTGAACCTTATCTTCTCTTATCTGCTGCTCATGTCTATCTTTCTACCTAACACTGGTATGTTACGTATAGAGTTCCTACAACTATATTGTTCCAGCCCCTTACCATGAGTCCCTTGCAGTCTCATGCTATTAGAAAAGACAAACACCCTTTCTATTTCAGCTGCTGTTCTCATCTTTTCTGGCTCGGCCTTCCAGGGAATACCTTCTGGCTAATTTCAAGTTCTCTAGATGCTTCACTGATTCCCTTTGCTGATACCACAAAGGTTCTGGTAACTCCTACTGACTTGTCCTTGCTTGCCTATACATTGGAGATCGCGGAGATACTCTTTCATTTAGAATTGTTTAAGATGTCCGTGAGTTTTTGGTTTTGCTTTATAGTTGCTTTGTCTGTTTTTATGGCAAGACTGAACAATTATGATGGCACTGTCATCTTCACAGAATGTCCCTTCAAATATAGATTTAAAAAAATTGTTTAACAGCCATCTTAAAGGACCATATACCCAGGCAATGGCATAGTTTTGTAGACATTACAAAGTGCATAACCACCTCTTACCTCTTCCACTGCTACCACCATCACCCTCCTTAATCTGGACTATTCTAACATCCTGCATCTAGTCAATCAGCTTCTATCCTGCTGTACCTCTATAACAGTGGGAGTGATTATTTTAAAATAGCAGTCACATCATGTCACTCCCAGCTCAAATTATTGCAAAAGATTTACTCCACTTGCAAGCCCTATGTAACCTGGCTCGTCCTTTCTGACCTCCTCTCCCACTGGATTAGGCTGCTTCAGCCACAATGGACTCAAAACACACCAGGCAGGCTCTCACATCAGGGCATTTGCCCTGCTTTCCCCTCTGCCCACAATGCTCTTCCTTCTGATTTTTACCTGACTTGCTCCCTCACTCCCTTTAGTCTCTGCTCAACCGTCATTCTGTCAGAAAGCCTTTCCATGACCACACCCTACCTCCTATCAAAAAATAGAACCCTCATCCTCTTTCCATGTTTTATTTTTCATGGCACTTATTACCATTTGACATGCTATATGTTAAACTTTCTGTATCTCTCTACCCATAATGAAAATGCCATGAAAATAGGAATTTTGTCTTTTTAGTGGCCTGAACAATTTTCAGCACAAAGTTAGCACTCAACACAAATTTGGTAGCTGAGTGAAGAAATATATAAAGTACTTCATAGGCATTCCAGAAATACTAGCTCTTTTCTTCTCTTCTCAGGGAAAAGGAAATGGTCTGTAGGAATGCCATTATCCCCCATGACAGAAGAACCAATAATGGAAATGGAGTCAGAAAGAGGAGGGCAAAATAGTGACATGAGAGCCAAAAGAAAGGGATACACACAGAGTATCAAAGAGATTAGTGCTACGAACTACACTTTATCCTCCCAAAATTCATGTTGAAGTCCCAACACCAAGTGTGACTGTATTTGGAGACAGTGCCATTAGGAGGCAAGCAACGTTAAGTAAGGCCATGAAGGATGGGATCCAGGATGACCTACTCAACCTTACTTTTAAGATAAGACAGCAGGGTATTCTCTCTTTCACCTCCCCCCACCCAGTCATGTGAAGACACAGCCACTGTTTACAAGCTGAGAGCTATTTACAATCAAACAGCTCGCACAAGAAAACTACCTTGTCTATACCTTCATCTTGGACTTCCCAGCCTCTAGAATTCCATAAGAAATAAATTTCTCTTGTTTGAGCCACACAGTTTGTGATATTTTGTGAATACTAATTCAATTAGATACCCCAAAATATAAAATTTAGGGTTAGCTCAACAATAAATCTGGAAGTCAGAGTTTTTCGGCTTTTCAATTGTATGGTTATATATTAAAGCTGTAGATCCTCAGAAAACCCATATAAAAAAACCCAAATTACAGAATAAGTCATTTAAGTATAAAGAAAATCCCATATAGTGCTTGAAGAGTATTTGTGGAAAAATCCTTTCTTCCAGTTTTATTGACATTAACACTGACATGCACCACTATGTAAGTTTAAGGTGTAGATCACAATGGTTTGACTTGCATTTATTGTGAAATGATTACTACAATAAATACAGTAAGTATCCATCATATATGTGTATACATATATATATATATACATATATATACACACAATAGAAAGAAAGAAAAAAAATTTTTCCTTGTGATGAGAACTCTTAGAACTTACTCTCTTAACAACTTTCATACATGTCACACAGTGGTGTTAACTATAGACCCCATGCTGTACATTACGTCCCTAATACTTATCTTATAACTGGAAGTTTGTGTGTTTTAGCCATTTTCATTCTACTCCCCCTCCTCTCACCACCTGCCTCTGGTTACCACAAATCTGATCTATTTTTCTGAGTTTTGTTTTTTGCTTGTTTTCATTTTTAACCCATTTAATGTGGAGAAATCATAGACTGTTCATAAAAAATTTTTTAAATTATGTGTACAACAGTGTTTTTAACACTGGATTTATAACCCAATGGATCTACCATTTTTAAAGTACAGTGTGGTTCCTGAGGCAAATGAAATCATGTGTTTCAAACAAGTTAATGAGAAAGCTCAGTAGGATTCTGAATCCAGGAAAGATTATTTTCAGAAAAAAGCAACTCTCTGAATTTTTGTTTAAATTTTAAAATTCTCCATTAGCAACACTTCCGTGATTGTGATTTATGTGGCCACATTGGAGTTTCCTTACGACATTAATTATAAAATGCTGGATTAGGGTTTTATTTTTCAAAGCATAAGGATCGAGTATCAATAGATTCACCAAAAATTAACATCCATTCCACCAAAGACTGCTCCAGTTCAGAAATCTGTTGAGTTCAGAAATGCCTGAAACGCTGAAATTCATCTGTTCTTTGCAATTAAGAGGCAGATTATTACGCTCATAGTCTACTGTAACCCCTCACACCGAGAGGGTCTTAGTCTTGGCTGGGCTTTTGATAATTTACCCGCTCACTAGTATCTTTACAAGTGAAGATGGGCAAGAAAAGAGAGGAGAGTAACTTAATACCTTTTTCCCCATTAAAGTTTGATAAGGAGGGTAGGAATTAAACTAAACTGAGGGAGTCTGGGGTGCCTCCCAAAGTCATCTGTCAATAGTCCCACCGCCCACGCACGTCTCAGCATTTCAGTGGGATCAGCGGTCAGGTCAGCTGGTAGGACATCCCTGTCTCAAAGCTTTGAGCCGAAACAGACGGGCGATGGAAGACTATTTTCCCCAAGTGTAGAACCTTCCAGGGGGCTTTAGCACATGCAGGACACACGGCGCTGAACGTTAAATCCTGGTCCCCGCTGGCTGCTCGGGTCCGCTTCCCCGGGGCCGGTCCCTCCCACACCGCGCGGACGGTGTCCCCAGAGTCTCGCGACACAGCATGCTCTGCGCCATGGTCTCTGGCTGCTCCCCGCTCTCCAGAGCCCCCGCGGGCCGCCTGGAGCCCTGCTGGCCGCCGTAGGAGCGCCGTCCCAAGGCTGCGCTCTCAAGATGGCTCCTGGGCTCCGCTCCCCACGGCACTCTCGCGGAGGCCCCGGCAGTGGGCGCGCGGCGAAAGCCTCGCGTCCCGGCGCCAGCGCGGCCTAGTGGCTGTGAGCGGCCGGCCGTCGGCCCTGCGCGCGCCGTCTCACGGGGCGGGGCGCAGGGCCCCTTCCGGGGATGGGCCGCGGCGCCCGAGTCGGCCCTGCTCGGCCCCAGCTCCTCCCCGCTCGGGCGGGCGCGCCGCCGTGTCTCCGCCCGTCGGTCTGCCCGGCCCGGCTGGCCGCAAACGGGGCCTGGGCGGCCGCACCGGGCACTCCAAGCCCGCGGGCGTCGGGAGGCGTCAGCGCTGTCGCTGGCCCGCAGCCGGGCCCGGGTTGCGACCGGGCCGGGGCGAAAAGACGGCGGCACCATGTTCTCCCTGAAGCCGCCCAGACCCACCTTCAGGTCCTACCTCCTGCCGCCGCCCCAGGTAAACAACCCCTTCCTCGCGAGCGCCTTGTCTTTGGCGCTTCCGGGGAGCCGCCAGGCCGACCCTGGGAACAGGGGGACCCCGGGAAGCTACCCGCGTTTCCCTGTTGCCGGCCGCACCGCTGCCAGAGCCTGGCGCTGGTTAACGCGCCTTCTTAGGAGTCCCCGCTGGCTCGGAGGAAACTTGTAAAACTCCGCCGCAGCCATTCCCAGCCCGAAGACCTGTGATCTGCAGTTTTGCCCTGGGACGAGACCCAAGGGAGCGTTCAGAGCTGGATTTATTTAGCATTTCACCTGGTGACGGTCCCCACTGTGGCAGTCGGCATGATTACATCGCCTTGGGGCACCTGGTAGAAGACGTTACCTGTCACAAATGTGAACATCTGGAAGCGACATTGGCAGTTCTAATATTTTTATTGTCAGATTCCCAAGTCGATAATGAACAAATCTTGAAAAGATCTCGGTAAAAATGTGAAAGAATTTAGGGAGAGGTCGGGGAGGTGGATATGTGTCATCCCTTAGAAATTAAAATTTGCTTTATATTTCACAGGGTGGGGGGGAAGTTTTTGTTTTAATTTGTTTTGCTAATATATTTCAGACTGATGATAAGATTAATTCGGAACCGAAGATTAAAAAACTGGAGCCAGTGCTTTTGCCAGGTAAACATTATAGTTCCAACAGACAACTTGAGTTATGTGCTTTGGTCTAGGATTGGCCTACCGAATGAACTGGTGTGGTTAACTTTCCTCCTCTCTTTACATTAATCTTTTATCCAGTGAAATAGGAAAAAGTGGGTTAGAACTAAATGACAGCAACAAAAAGTAATGATTAATTGGTGTTTGTCCTTGGAAATTTAAGCGTCATAGAAAACTGAAGAATGTCACTAAGTTATTTCCTTTTTGTCCCCTGAAATGTTTTTTCAAAGCGACCATTAGTTGCTTAGGTAGTGAAAGTACTCTTTGCTCCTCATTTCTGTAACTCATGCATTAATAATAAATCGGTATTTTAACAGTATGAAACGCAACTTTTATTTTGACTAGGTGTCTATACCATTAACAAAGCTTAGTGAACTTTGAATTACTTACTTGGCAGTTGTTTTTTGAAGGTGTCAGCTATGTTTGCAAATGTGCTTGCTTTAGTAGAATGGGGTTTCCCAACAGAGGCACTACGGACATTTCAGGCCTGATAGTCTTTGTTGCAGGGGCTGTCCTGTGCATTTGAGGCTGTTTAGTGGCATGCCTGCCCTGTACCCAGTAGATTGCCAGCAGTATCCTCTCCCACCTCTTCGTGGTGACTGACAACCAGTGTCTTCAGACATTGCCAGAACATTTGTGTGTGTGTGCGCCTCTAGAGGCAGAATTACATCCCAGCAGAGAAGCGCTGGTTTACAACAGAATTTACCTTAGAGGACCTTAAAGGTAAGGGTAAGGATTGATGGTGTTATTCGTTCCAAAGCATATAAAATATTATTTGATTGGTAATTTGAATTGTATGACAATTGTATAATAACTAGGAAAAGTCAGTTGTTTAATATGATTATTGGGAGAAGTAGCCAGATACTTAGGAAAGTCTTTGTTTTAAACCCGAAGTACACTCAACTGCCTGTTTGTGTGGCTTCTAGCAACGTTTAAAAATCTTAGTCATTACTTAATGCTAAATCTCGTAAAGTGATTAGAACTTTATAGGTAATAATTGAACAACAAATATGGATACTTTAAATTGTGTGCTTTAAAATTTTTAATATAGCGAAAGACATTAAAAAACATCAGCCTGTGGTTCCATATTATGCTAAGTCCTTAAGAATTGTTTTAAACTTTATTATTGGAGTTAGTTATAAATACTTTCCCTTTATTTTGTTAATGCTTTTTACCCAACCAGTGTTTATACTAAATAATCCTTTGTACTTTTTCCTGACTGAACAGAATTAATAAGTAACCTTTGCTCCCTATGTGTTCTGTTTGATGTTTTAGTCGTAGTCCCTCCAGGCATTTGAAAGTCAGCTGTGAGAAACAGAACTCATCTTGAATGAGTGCCTGTGAGCTACTGAATTTAGGCTTCCTTTACTTTGCCTGAAGGCCCTATTATTAGGCTTTGATTCCCCCTCCCGATACTGTGATTTGATACTAACAAACAACAGGGTCTTAGCTACAAATGATAGTGCTCGATTTTTTGAATTAACTTTTATATTTAAGATATGTTTATGAAAAGTGTTACTAAATATCAATAAGCTTGAAGACTTTTACAGTGAAAGATTATCTATTCTGTAGAATTAACTAAAAACTTACCTTTTACCTAAACAGTTTTCTAGGGAAGATGTAAACTCATTTCCTGACTGTAAGTGGTTTACTTATTGCAGCTGAATCTAGATCTTCTGGCCCGTCCTAATTTTTCTTGCACTGGCTCTGGCACCCAGCCTTCTGTTTGTACTAACTATTCCTTACAGAACATTTAGCCGATCCTAAATTGGTGTGTCTTTTGCTCTCCTTCCCCATACCTCATTTCTTACTTCTCATTCTGGCCTTGCCCTGCTCTTCCCTGTCTCTGTCTGGCCACTCGGTCTTGCTGTCTTTTTCCCACTTCACCTTCCTGTCACATCTCTGACTACTGCTAGAACCTCTGTTGCCCTTTCTTTGGCCTGCAGGCTACTACTCTGTGAAATCTGGAAGACAAATGGAAAGTAACTGAAACATTGGTGATCTAAAGACCTGGGCTAGGTTAGGGCTTTTACTGAAAGGGCATCGTGATACAGTTCTGGACTTCATTATAGTCAGAAACGGAGAGAAAACTTAGCCAAGTCACCTGTGGCTTTAACAGGCACAGAGAACAAGAAGTAATTGTTCAAAGATATAGTATTGCATGTTATGCTTTGGCATAATGCCTTGAGTTCAAGGATATCCTACTTCAGTTGCCCAGAATTTGAACTTTTAATTCAATAAACAGATGAAAATTAGACACAAAATCAATTGTTTATTTGTGCAATTACTCCAAGCTCTGTTGGAACTTAAAACAAGGCTAAATTTAAAATGATCTCTTTTATGAAGTGAGGAAAATAGGACTGACTAGTAATTTAGTTTAGATTGTGGTTTATGTTAGTAATTTTCAGCATGCCTAGTTTATGAACCTCCTTGAGATGGAGATTGAACCTAATTCAGCTTTGTGACCCTGATGTCTGGAATAGTGTATTGAGATGTTGACTGAGTGAATGGCTGAATGAAAGAACCCCTTAGACCACCTGCTTAAATTGTTACCATAGCCACACACACAAGCAGACAGACCAACTCTCAGAATTAGTAGTAACAAGAAGATTGACATTTTATGCCGTGTGTCTCTGCTCTCTCTCAGAGCCACACTTCTCAAGAGAATTACATCTAAGCCTGGAATTGAAATATATTGCTGGCTGTCAAAGCAGCTAGCCTTTGCCCAGGCTTTCTCTTCATCTTTTCATCATGACATGACTCATTCTTTTAATGATTGTGTTGTATGTGTGTAAGATCACCCCAATTCTTGTGAAAATAGAGTTTGAATGTTTAAATGTATGTGTGTAAGTGCTGCCAGACTATGCTCCTGTCTTTTTTTGACAGCTGCTGGACTGGTGAGGCAGTCCCCCGAGCATGAGAGTACCAGGTGGGTGCCTGGCTCTGTGCTAGGTGGGGTAAGTACTGGAGGACTTGTGTGCCTGGATTGCAGCATGGCTGGGGGCAAGGCAGAAGATTGTAACCTAGATCTGTGTTTCCCAAATTCTAGCCACGGCTGGCTGGCATCTGATCTGGATGAAGCTTTTACCAGCCCTTGGTTAAATGGAGAAAGTTGAGGAAAATGCAACCTTTTTTTCCATGAAGCTAAATTGATTTAGTTCAAAGGATTGTCCTTTATTCTGAGATTATGTCCTTCCATATTCTTTGATATGCATACGTTGTTTTGTTAAATGATGGTGATAGTAACTGTGGCTTTAAAAAGGTTTTTAAATTAGCAAAATGAAAGGTTGAAAACTGTTGGGTCCCTGAATTATTCCTGTAGTATACCTGGTTTGTGGAATCTGAACTGCAAACCACATATTATATTTATATAAGTACTTATTATTTTAATATTATAGATAATGACTTAATAAGCATTCACAGAGAACATCAAGTTTTTGGGGTTTTGTATGTGTGTTGTTCTGGGTTGGTTTTTTTTTTATCTGCCTGGGAGTCTTTCACTGTCTTCCAAAAAATGTGCTATTCCTCTTTCGGCAAGTTGATCTTCCTCATCTCCACCCAACTTCAGTTTTTTTCTCGTGTGGCCAGCAAGAATAATAACCCACCCCTAGACTACAAGATGAGCACAGGTCTGCCTTTCCATATTTTCAGATTGGTACTAAGGAAAGAGATCCTTTTTGGTAATGCTACGAGTGACCCAGAGTTCCAGAAAACCTGTCCAGAAGAATGAAGTCACACATTAGGAAAGCAGTGGCCAAAGGGAGGCAAAGGGAGTATTCTGATCGTGTTCAAATTCCTGGTTTACATTGTCCTTGAAATTTAACTAACACAAAAGCCACATAATTCTTCTTTTTGCTAAGCTAGTTCTAGGCATGTTTTTGAAACTTTCAACTAAGATCCTTAACTAACATATGATATATATATATGTATGTATGTATGTGTTATACATATATGTGTGTGTGTGTGTGTGTGTGTGTATTATACAGCTTAGAGGTTACGTCTAATAACCCTAACAGATAGGTACCAATTCATCTTCATTTGACAGATGAGAGAACTATAGTTCCAGAAGTTAAGTAACCTGCCCAGTATCGCACAGCTAAAGGGCAGAGCCAGAATTCTGTGCCCAACTCCTAGCTATGTCTTTACCCACTAAATGGCAGGACCTACTTGACTGCATTGGTGCATTAGGGTCTAGATTTATGCTTTGGAATTGGATAAAGGGTGGATTGGATGTCTGCCTAGAGGGAGTTCTCTAGTGAGGTAAAAAGATCTCTGTCCTTGGCTCTGCCCTTTGCATGGCAGTGACAGATTTTGACCCAACTTGTGGAGCAGCTTTCAATTTCAGCTGCCAGAAAATGGAATGTCTTGGGAGGTAGTGGACTTCCGTCACTGCCTGTGCTGTGCTGAAGCCGAGACTGGTGGAATTCTGGTGGCTTTGTCATGAGGATGTGAGACGTGCAGGGAGTGGGGCCTGATGGTCTCTGTTCTGTGCTAGGACATGATCTTTTTAAGGATCTGTGGAGTACAAGGGAGGATGATTTGAAATTCAGTAGCTAACGATAATGAGTAATTTGTTCAGCAGGTATTGAAAGCATGCTCTGTACTTCTTGGCAGAGGAGTGAAAAGCTGAAAAAGATGGGTCCTCCTGTCCTTAGACAGTTTCAGTTCATTGGGGAAATGCTCCAGTAGAGAAGAGCTTAGAGGAAGATCACCGAAGCTGTATTTAGGTTGGGGGTGGGGTGCAGTCAGGAAATGACTTGTGCTCTGCATTTTGAGGCCTGCTAAGCCTCGGCCACTGTGTTCCTCTTCCATCTACAATGTGCACTTCAAGTATTGAGATTAGCTATAGGATCAATAATGAATGCACTGATTGTCAGAGTCTTTCGTAATCAGATCAGTAAAGCAAATGACCTCGGACCATCTGGAAAATGAAAATAACCATTGTTGGGTAAGATATGTTGTTTGTTTATTTTTTTAATTTTCACTGTTTGGACCATCTATGTACTGTTTTTGTTTTCTGCTTCACTGTAGTTCTTATTTCTTCAATTGAGTTGTGAATCTTGAAGGTAGAGACTTTCTCTTTCGGGTATTTTATGTTTTGTTTTCCTTTTTAATACCTTTTTGTATATAGGCTTTAGAAATGATCATAGACTGGTTTTTGTAGTGTTAGAGTTCATAGATACATTGCCTTTTGCCTTGTAACTCACCTTTGGAACCCTGAACAATGTAACCAGTGGCAGTACCTTAGCATCAGAGTGTTTGTGGGTGTTTATCTGCTCCTTAAACAGCTGCTGCAGGATCAGCATTTTGTTACTCACCTCCTTTCTCCTGACTTAGTCTCTGTGTACCTCAGGAACTCATCATGAACCTCCGTAAGTAAAATCCTGCTTAAAAGACAGGATAAGATCCAAATTCTTTGACCTCTAATTTGCTAACCGTCCACCCTGCTGACCTCTGCACTGTTTCCCAGTATGTTTACTTCAATCATTCTGGCTGCCTGCTCTTTCCCAGATGCCTTATTCCTTATTCAGTCAAGCCTTTGTTCCTGTTACCATGCATTCTCTATTTCAGCCCTCCTCTGCCTTCAAGATTTCTTTGTAGTTTCTTCCTGAGGTCGGTACTGCTCGCCTTCTCCCAGCCCCAATTGTAGGTGGGACTTCGTATGTACAGTACCTGTTTGCATGCTTTTCTGTATTGTGTGGCCTGCAGAATTAGACCCTGTTAGGACCAGTGACAGCATCAGATGTTTTGTGTTTGTCTTCTATGTAGTTTAAACTTCCCTTAATAATTCTTAGGTCACCTTAATTCCTGCATTTATATCCTGGTAAGGTGATCACTGGTCCCATTTTGCCCATGACTGTCCTGGTTTTAGTGGTGAAAGTCCTGTATGCTAGGAATCCCATCCGTTCTAGGCAGTCTGAGACAGTCAGTCACTGTATGTAGAGCTACAAATTGAATTACGCTTTTGGCCTAAACATATTACACGGGGTAATTAACCACTGTGTGCAGTAAGGTTTTGTCTTTAACTATTTTTTGAGCTTAGATTTATGAGAAAAATTATTCATCAAACATGTATTGACTTTCTAAATGTGTGAGGTATTGTGAAAGGTAATAATGACATGATTTTTGGGGGGTTCTTGGGAAGTTAAAAACTTTTCTAGCTATGCCACTTGGAGATGTATTAATTTTATTTCCTTTCTTACTTATCTTTACAGATAGTAGGGTCTTAAAAAAACAAACTTTGATGTTTCTTGATTCCTTCTCAGGTTGTAGTAAAAACTCTTGGCCCATCACCTTCTAATTTAGATAGCTTTTTCTGTGGTGCTTTTTGCTTACCCTACACTGAAGCTAATTTCCTATTTTTTTTTTATCTTCTGTGAGGCCTCTGTATGGCTTCTCACCAGTGTCTGCTGGAAAGTGCTTGGTGGTGCAAATCCTCCCACAACTGACTGTAGGCTGTCAGCTTCCGGGCACTGAGCACAGAGCTGGGAGAGATGAGCTCAGTCATTCTCATGAGCCGTGGTGAACCTGTCTACAGCTCTGCCTTCTGGAAAAGACTCAGGAGGACTATCTCTGTGAAAAGTTGATAGTCTTCTGGAGTTTTAAAGCTTTTGTTAGTTTTCTCTTCAAGGTCACTAATTTAAGATGTAGCAAGAGCAATCTAGGTATTCTTCTCTTCATATATCTATGCTCTCTAGGAAGAGGCCGCTTTGTATCAGTTTCTTCCGTGTTGATAAGCTTCTTTACTGGCCCACAGTCTTGCAGGATGTGGCATTAGTTTATGATAGCTCCTACTTAGTGTGCCTTCTTTCTTGTAATGTGTGAGTAGACAACTGTGCTACATGATCCAAATACTTTAAAGACTGGTTTCATGTGAACAAAATTTAGTATTGTCAAATAAAACTCAAGCCAGGTTAACCTGACACTGTTATATGCTTATTATAAGATCCAAACATAGTATTTCCCCAGAAGTACCTCCCTTTCTTCCTCCCTTCCATCCCGCCCTACTTCTCTTCTTTCTCTCCCAACTGCTAATTCCATTCTCCACTGTAAGAGAAGGCTGGGTGCCACTTATTTTATTAAAAGACCATAGCCCAGAGAGTCCCTGTTTTACTTTTGTTATTGTTAATTTTATATTTTTTGCCCCTTTTTTTCTTCAGTAATTTTATTTTTAAGTAAACTTGGATTTGTAAGACTAGTATAAAAAAGTATAGATACACTTCTGGGAAGATGGTGGCGTGAGCAGGGCGGCAGAAATCTCCTCCCAACACTATATTTATCTACGAAAACACAGCAAATAAATCTATTCCTAAAAGAGAGACCAGAATACACAGGAAAGCACACAGCGTGCAGCTACACCCGAGAGGACTCGGCACCCCAAGAGGCGGGTAAGATAGGAGCCGCGACCCGGCGGGACCCAAGCACTTCCCCACACCAGCGCACTGGCGGGAGGAGAGGATTCAGAGCCAGGAGGGAGTGGAAGTACACCCCGTGAAGTAGCCAGCCCCGGTGATCTGCGTGGGGAGCACTGACCCACATCGTGCAGTGCAGTAGAGATTGGAGAGACAGAGGGCCAGGATCTGAGCGGGGAATGCGCCAGAGTGCTTGCAGCCGGCTCCTTGGAAGGAAAAAAAAAAAGCAAGCGCTTTCTTCAGCGGTCTTAAAGAGACAGGAGCCCAGGAGAGGAGCCGGATCACCCCAGCACACTCAGCCCAGCAGGCTGGGAGTCCTGGGGAGTTTCAGACGCCTTAGCTGGCGACTGGGGAAGTGTAGCCATACTTACACTTCTCACTGAGATCAACAGCCTCCTATTCGTTCCCACCCCTGCCAGAGCGATAAAGGGCCCTGCGGAGCAGCGCAGCCACAGCTGCAGAATAGTGGGGCAACAGCGCCACCTAGAGCATTCCCTCAGAATCTACTCCTGTGGGCGTTTGTTTTGTTTTCTTTTGTTTTTTTGTTTTTTTTCTTCTTTTCTTTTTCCTTTTTTTCTTTCTTTCTTTTTTCTTTTTTTTCTCTTTTTTTCCTCTTTTTAAAGTCTTAAAGAGCCCAGCTGACATACATGGTAACTACCAGTGACCAATTCTATAGCCATGAAAAGACAGAGGAATATGGTTCAGACCAAAATCAACCAGACAACCCCAGAGAGGGAGCCTGAAGGGATGGAAATGCACAGTCTTCCTGAAAAAGAATTCAGAATAAAAGTCATAACTATGCTGATGGAACTACAGAGAAATGTGCAAGAGCTGAGGGAGGAAGTGAGGGAACTGAGGAAAGACAATGCAGAAATCAGACAAGCGATTGACGGGCTTAACAGCAGACTGGATGAGATGCAAGAGACTGTTAATGGAATAGAAATCAGAGAACAGGAATACAGAGCAGCTGAGGCAGAGAGAGATAAAAGGATGTCTAGGAATGAAAGAATATTAAGAGAACTGTGTGACCAATCCAAACGGAACAATATTCGCATTATAGGAGTACCAGAGGAAGAAGAAAGAGAAAAAGGGATAGAAAGTGTCTTTGAAGAAATAATTGCTGAAAACTTTCCCTCGCTGGGGAAGGAAGTAGTCTCGCAGTCCACCGAAGCTCATAGATCTCCCAACACAAGGGACCCAAGGAAGACAACACCAAGACACATAATAATTAAGATGGCAAAGATCAAAGATAAAGACAGGGTATTAAAGGCAGCTAGAGAGAGAAAAAAGATCACCTACAAAGGAAAACCCATCAGACTATCATCAGACTTCTCAACAGAAACCTTACAGGCCAGAAGAGAATGGCATGATATATTTAACGTTATGAAACAGAAGGGCCTCGAACCAAGAATATTGTATCCAGCACGATTATCATTTAAATATGATGGAGGGATTAAACAATTTCCAGACAAACGAAAGTTGAGAGAGTTTGCCTCTCATAAACCACCACTACAGGATATCTTAAATGGACTGCTCTAGATGGAAGCACACCTAAGGCTAAAAAGATGTCACCAGAGAAAATAAAATCATAGCAAAGAAAGCAGACCATCCAAATACTAATAACTAAAGGCAAAGAATAAAACACCTTTTATAGAAAGAATGGAGGAGGAGGAATAAGAAGGGAGAGAAATAAAGAAACATCAGACTGTGTTTACAATAACTTAACAAGAAAGTTAAGTTAGATTGTTAGATAGTAAAGAAGCAACCCTTGAACCCTTGGTAACCACGAATCTAAAGTCAGCAATGGCAATAAGTACATACCTATCAATAATCACCCTAAATGTAAATGGACTGAATGCACCAATCAAAAGACACAGAGTAACAGAATGGATAAAAAAGCAAGACCCATCTATATGCTGCCTACAAGAAACTCACCTCAAATCCAAAGATATACACAGACTAAAAGTGAAGGGATGGAAAAAGATATTTCATGCAAACAACAAAGAGAAAAAAG
Organism: Smutsia gigantea; assembly: GCA_032199065.1. Taxonomy (NCBI): domain Eukaryota; kingdom Metazoa; phylum Chordata; class Mammalia; order Pholidota; family Manidae; genus Smutsia; species Smutsia gigantea. The sequence continues at coordinate 2,459 of JAVSCE010001563.1, read as the reverse complement.
CAGGTGTTGCAGTACTTGTATCAGACAAAATAGACTTCAAAACGAAGAAAGTAGCAAGAGATAAAGAAGGACATTACATAATGATAAAGGGGTCAGTCCAACAAGAAGATATAACCATTATAAATATATATGCACCCAACACAGGAGCGCCAGCATATGTGAGACAAATACTAACAGAATTAAAGGAGGAAATAGACAGCAATGCATTCATCTTAGGAGACTTCAACACACCACTCACTCCAGAGGACAGACATATCAACCAGACAGAAAATAAGTAAAGACACAGAGGCACTGAACAACACACCAGAACAGATGGACCTAACAGACATCTACAGAACTCTACACCCAAAAGCAACAGGATACACATTCTTCTCAAGTGCACATGGAACATTTTCCAGAATAGACCAAAAAAAAAAAAAAAAAAAGAACCTCAGTAAATTCAAAAATATTGAAATCCTACCAACCAACTTCTCAGATCACCAAGGTATAAAACTAGAAATAAATTTTAGAAAGAAATCAAAAAGACTCACAAATACATGGAGACTTAACAACACTCTCCTAATTAATCAGTGGGTTAACGAACAAATCAAAACAGAAATCAAAGAGTATATGGAGACTAATGACAGCAACAACACAAAGCCACAACTTCTGTGGGACGCAGCAAAGGCAGTTCCAAGAGAGAAGTATATTGCAATCCAGGCCTATTTAAAGAAGGAAGAACATTCCCAAATGAATAGTCTAAAGACACATTTACTGAAATTGGAAAAAGAAGAACAAATGAGGCCCAAAGTCACCAGAAGGAGGGACATAATAAAGATTAGAGAAGAAATAAATAAAATTGAGAAGAATAAAACAATAGAAAAATCAATGAAACCAAGAGCTGGTTCTTTGAAAAAATAAACAAAATAGATAAACCCCTAGCCAGACTCATTAAGAGAAAAAGAGAATCTACACACATAAACACAATCAGAAATGAGAAAGGAAAAATTATGATGGACCCCACAGAAATACAAAGAATCATAAGAGAATATTATGAGAATCTATATGCTAACAGGCTGGAAAACATAGAAGAAATGGACAACTTCTTAGAAAAATACAACCTTCCAAGACTGACCAAGCAAGAAACAGAAAAACTAAACAGACCAATCACCAGCGACGAAATCGAATTGGTAATCAAAAAACTGCCCAAGAACAAAACCCCTGGTCCTGATGGATTCACCTGTGAATTCTACCAGACGTATAGAGAAGAAATAACACCGATTCTCCTTAAAGTTTTCCAAAAAATAGAAGAGGAGGGAATACTTCCAAACTCATTCTATGAAGCCAGCATCACTCTAATACCACAACCTGGCAAAGACCTCACCAAAAAAGAAAATTACAGACCAATATCCCTGATGGACGTAGATGCAAAAATACTCAACAAAATATTAGCAAACCGAATTCAAAAATACATCAAGAGGATCATACACCATGATCAAGTGGGATTCATCCCAGGGATGCAAGGATGGTACAACATTCAAAAATCCATCAATATCACCACATCAACAAAAAGAACAAAACCACATGATCACCTCCATAGATGCTTAAAAAGCATTTGACAAAATTCAGCATCCATTCCTGATTAAACCTCTCAACAAAATGGGTATAGACGGCAAGTACCTCAACATCATAAAGGCTATATATGACAAACCCACAGCTAACATCATACTTAACAAGACGCTGAAAGCTCTTCATCTAAGATCGGGAACAAGACAGGGATGCCCACTCCCTCCACTGTTATTCAACATAGTACTGGAGGTCCTAGCCACAGCAATCAGACAAAACAAAGACATGCAAGGCATCCAGATTGGTAAAGAAGAAGTCAAATTGTCACTATTTGCAGATGACATGATACTGTATGTAAAAAACCCTAAAGACTCCACTCCCAAACTACTAGAACTAATAGCTGAATTCAGCAAAGTTGCAGCATACAAAATTAACACAGAAATCTGTTGCTTTCCTATACACTAACGATGAACTAACAGAAAGAGAAATCAGAAAAACAATTCCATTCACAATTGCATCAAAAAGAATAAAATACCTAGGAATAAACCTAACGAAGGAAGTGAAAGATCTGTAGTCTGAAAACTACAAGACACTCCTAAGAGAAATTAAAGAGGACACTTACAAATGGAAATGCATCCCATGCTTTTGGCTAGGAAGAATAAATATTGTCAAAATGGCTATACGACCTAAAGCAATGTACAGATTCAATGCAATCCCTATCAAACTACCAATGGTTTTCTTCAATGAACTGGAACAAATAATTCTAAAATTCATATGGAACCACAAAGGACCCCGAATAGCCAAAGCAATCCTGAGAAGGAGGAATAAAACGGGGAATTACACTCCCTGACTTCAAGCTCTACTACAAAGCCACAGTAATCAAGACAATTTGGTATTGGCACAAAAACAGACCC
>JAVSCE010001562.1:0-21742 GCA_032199065.1 Smutsia gigantea | reverse complement strand
AATTAGTGTCATTTTATAGAAAAGGCCCAAGGTGCTCAATTTCCTCCTTTGGTACACTATTCATTTAATAATTTTTACAGTAAGGGATTTATTTATTTGCTTTTATATATATTTAGGCTTATGCAGATATATGAAATAATACATTTAAAACAATGTAATATTACATTTACCATCTGATTAAGATAACAGCCTTTTAATAAAGTAGGGAATCATCATTATTGTACTTAGTATAATTAACCAATTGTGTAAATCACTATCTTAATCAAAATACCAATTTTCTTTTCTCCAGACACTAGAGAAAACTAAAGGACAGAAAATACTATTTAGTAATTTTTTCCCAAATCACACATTTCCTATCATCTTAACAAATTTGAGAAGCACAAATGTATTTCTATATACTAGCAAAAAGAAATTAGAAAATTAAAAGATACCATTTATGATAGCATCTAAAAAATTGAATACCTAGGAGTAAATAGAACAATATGGGTGCTTTTCCATCAGACAGTAACAACTGTCATGACTGCCACCTGGGCTGACAGATAGGAGACATCCTGATTTCAGAGATGTTCAAAAATTTTAAAGCATCTTTGTATTGAAGAAAGAAAGATTTTGTGAAAATTTGTGTAAAACTTCAGTCTTCTATGAAGCCTTTAGAAATTCAGGTCATAGCCAGGTCTGGAGGTTTTGCTTGCCCCTATAAAGGGTTATTTTAATGTTGGTTTCCTTTAAAAATGTGTTCTTCAAAAAAAATTGAGCAGTGGCTCCCTTTGCATTGAAAGTCCCATTAACTGTAAATTAGCCCTCTACTGAAGAAATTAACCTCCTGACTGTCAGTGGAGGCAGTTAAAGCCATGAAGCAGGTGGTGCAGGTGTAAGCAGGAGAGTCCTCTAGATGAGTGATGGGAAGTTTGTGTCATGAGCCACCGGGGCAGGGAGGGTGTGTGTCCCTGGCATGACTGTTATGCAGGGGCTGTGGGGGCCAGAGCAGCCAGAAAAAAAAACAAAAACAAATGTTTGCCATTCAGGTGACTTGTGAGGCTTCTAAGGTTTTTCTGTCCCTCCATTCCCCTGCCTCTCGGATCCTTTTATAAACAAAGGAAAGTTGCCATTTTAAGCCCGTTTTTAGGGTTAAATTGCTGGAAAACTAACCAATGTTATGTATTTTTCAACCATTTTGTAATTTTTAAAAAAGTGTTTATTTGATGGTATTTACTACTTGGGACAGCCTTTTATGTGTCAGAAATTCATAATGTGTGTGTGTGTTGTGTGTCTGATACATGTGTGAGCTTTTACATCCAAGCCCTGGGGTTTGGAACAGTAACAGGTAACATTCATTTAGCATTTACTATATATCAAGTATTTTCCACACTTGAGAATTTCTCATGGCATTTTACAAAGGCAGATTGCAACAGTCCTTAATGTTTAACCTAGTAGAACATGAAAAAGTTTCTCACATAAAAGAGAGCTAACCCGCTTAAAAATGGTTCAGATGGTAAATTTCATTATGTGTTTTTTTACCACAATTTTTTAAAAAGGTCAAGGTAGTCACCATAAGCTCAGGAGTTTATTATAAAACCAAAACCCTAAATACAAAAATGATGGAAAATGATGATATGCAGTTTTTGAAGGTGAACCTCATGATTTGTTTTTAGCATTTTAAATTCTTTCCAGTTTCTGAGCAGACTCAGGATTTCATAATCCATTCCTTAGCTGAAGATTTTCGCCTTTCTGTATCCTTTACAAACAGTGCACTCTTAGCGAATGGCTGAAGCCTTGTAACAGCTGCAAATAACAGATATTTTGAGTCTGATTATTGTTTATCCTATAAAAAAAACATTTCCTGGCACTCTAGATGTGGGTGTTTGTTGTTGTTGTTGTTTGCTGTTATTGAGCACATTTTCTGATTGTAAAGTCAAATCTCTTCTCGTATCCTAAGAAGTTAGGTAATTGAGCCAAATCTGAATTTCACTGAATAAAATCTTGCTTCTAGTTTACTTTCGTATGCTGCTGAAACTTTTTTTCTTCTTGTTGAATTCTGGGAAGAATTTTATTTTTTGAGATATAATTGACATACGATATTGTATTAGTTTAAGGCATACATGAAATTTGTCATCTTGACTTACAATGTATTGATACTCTTAGTCTGATAACCATGGGAAATGGTACCACTGACCCCCAGATAACTATGTGACACCCCTGTTGCCTGTCTGGTCCAGGTTCCTTGTGGAGCAGCACTGGTACAAACAGTGGGAATTATACTTGCAGGGAAGAGACCAAGATTCCAGAACCTTCTTTCCTGGCTGCATCAACAATGCTGAGCTCTTTGAAGGTACCAGGCTTCTGCCTCCCCACATCAGCCTAGCCCTGGAGTTCTTGCCCCCTCTGTCCCTACAAACGGTCCCTAAGCCGCTTTTCTGTGCTAGGTCACTGGTGAAATGACCACCAGAGTGACTCATCACTTTCCTTCCCTGAATCTTCCTCTGCCACCTCCCCCTCCCCCTGCACAGACCAGGTAAACCGGCACCTCAAGAAGGGATTGTTGGAAGGGGAGGACTATGTGCTGCTCCCAGCAGCTGCGTGGCATCACCGGGTCAACTGGTATGGTTTAGAGCATGGCCAGCCACCCATCGAACGCAAGGTAGAGTGGGTGGGGTGGGTGCTGGTGAGTAGATTCTGTGGGGAGTGGGATAGGGCAGAGGTCTTGTAGGCCCAGAATGGGTCCAGTCCCGTGTGGACATGTGTCTCCACATAAGCTGGGTAGAGGCACCTGTGCCTGCACTCCTCTGTCCTCGTTGGCATAGGTATCTCAGGGTGTTCTTGTGTATGTTCACCTGTGTATATGCTCCTCTGAGGTGGTTGCGCCTGCTTCTGCATGTGTATCCCATGGGGGTACACCTGTGTACCTGCCCTTCCTCCCTCCCAGGTTGTGGAGCTGCACAACATCCAGAAGGTCGAAGTGTACCCAGTAGAGCTGCTGCTTGTCAAGCACAGTGATATGGACACACCTCACACTGTTCAATTCAGCCACACAGATTCTGTTCGTGAGTCTGAGGGTCACGGAATAAGTTGGCATTACCAAGCCATTAGTCCCAGCTTGGTGGCCTAAGAATGCATGGGGTTCAGCTGTGGCAGACTGAGAAGGCATTGGTCAGACTTAGGAGGACCAAGAGGTATTGGTCAAGTTGGACAGAGGCCGTGAGGGGTCCCCTAGAGTCCTGAGTATGTGAGCTAGAGTATAGTGGCTTAGGTGGTGTAGCAGAGGGTATTTGCTGGGGGTCTCCGGTCCTGAGTATGGATCAGTCAACTGGGACACAGGGTATTGGCCAGGTGTGCACAGTCTGTGCAATGAGTCAGGAGTCTGATGGGGAAATGGGTTGATCATTCTGGGTCCCAAATGCTCCATCACCCTCCACAGACCTAGTTTTGTGTACCGCTAGAGAGCAGTTTCTGGTGAGCCCCCAGGAAGAGACCCGGCTGTGGATTAAGAACGCAGAGGGCTTTTTCGAGAGATTGTGCAACACACACATCACAGTGCTTGACGCCGCCCTCAAGTCTGGGCAGGTGAGGATGGGGAGGGCTTTTCTGCTCCCCAGCTGTGCTCAGATGGGTGGAAGTAAGGAGTGGGGGCTCAGTGCCCACAGGCCCTCCATGAACACCTTTCCTGCTTTTTCTTTCTCTTTCTCCAACCCAGCTGGTCACCATGGAGACCCAAAACAGGGATGGCACTTGGACAAGTGCCCAGCCACAAGCCATGTAAGCCCTGGGGTTGTCTGGTCCAGAATGAGCAGAATAGCTGAGCCCATGAGGACGTGAGCACATTTCACTTTCATGTAATAGACCCCCAGCTACTAAGAGTTTCTCATCTACCCCAGGAACAGTGCTTCGGAGGAAGATCAGGAATTCCATGGCCAGCCAGGCATCTGTGGTCTCACTAACCTGGGCAACACATGCTTCATGAACTCGGCCCTGCAGGTTGAGCCATTATGCTGTGTCTGGCACAGCTGCAAGGGTGGGCTTCAAGTGGTGGGGGTTGGGGACAGAGCTGGTTGCACAAGGGGTCAGGTTGGAAGCTAGGGCCCCATAAGTCCAGCTCGACATGCCCATGGTCCTCCCAGGAGCATCAATACCTTTTCCCTCTGCTTGCCCCCTGCTTGCCCTTTCCTCTCCTTTGTCACCACGTTCTTCCTTCTCCTAAAATGCTGCCGTCTTCTCTTCTCCATCACCCGCCTCTTCTCTCTGTCTCCACCTTGGTCATCTCTCTCTCCTCTGTGCCTCATTCACCTGGGCCCTGCTCCATGCAGTGCCTCAGCAACGTGCCACAGCTCACCGAGTACTTCCTCAAAAACTGCTACCTGGAGGAGCTCAACTTCTGCAACCCACTGGGCATGAAGGGGGAGATAGCAGAGGCCTATGCAGACCTGGTGAAGCAGGCATGGTCTGGCTGCCACCGCTCCATCATGCCCAATGTGTTCAAGGTGGGACTCAGCTCTGGGCTGCCCCCTACCTACCCCTTCTGGACTCTCCAAGCTCCTCCTCTCTCTGACGGCCCTGCCCATCTTCTCAGACCAAGGTTGGCCACTTTGCATCCCAGTTTCTGGGCTATCAGCAGCATGACTCACAGGAGCTATTGTCGTTTCTCCTGGATGGACTGCATGAGGACCTCAATCGTATCAAGAAGAAGGAATATGTGGAACTGCGTGATGCTGCTGGGCGGCCAGATCAGGTAGGCACTCCTGAAAGACCCATTCCGAGAGCCCCAGTAGAGCCACCAGGGCCTCTGCTCAGGGGGTTCTCTGGCCTCCCTGGGATATCTCACACCACACCTGACCTCAGCTCCAATGTCAGTCCCAACCTTGGCCCACACCCACACCCAACCCAGAGTTAACCCCACCCAGTCTCCTGCCCAAGAGAACCCCCAAGCCCGACAGTGAACAGTCTCCAGATAGCCCTGGCTGTACTCTACCTCTGGACTTTATCCTAACCTTCACTTTAACCCCATGCCCATCCCATCCCAATCATGGTTTCTCCCTGCTCTGGGCAAGGCCCACCACCCACCATGGCACTGTCAACAGGAGGTTGCTCAGGAGGCCTGGCAGAACCACAAACGGCGGAACGATTCTGTGATTGTGGACACTTTCCACGGCCTCTTCAAGTCCACACTGGTGTGTCCCGACTGTGGCAACGTGTCTGTAACCTTCGACCCCTTCTGCTACCTCAGTGTCCCACTGCCTGTCAGCCACAAGAGGGTCATGGAGGTTTTCTTTGTCTCCATGGATCCCCGCCGCAAGCCAGAGCAGGTATAGGGGCATTGGGGACACGGGCACCCAGTGAGGGACACGTAGCAGAGGTTGATTATGAGGCCATACCTCAAGGCTTCCTGCACTTAAGCACATACCCTCTGCTCTTTGATGGATACTGTCTCTTCCTCAGCACCGGCTGGTGGTCCCCAAGAAAGGCAAGATCTCAGATCTGTGTGTGGCCCTGGCCAAGCACACTGGTGTCTCGCCAGAAAGGGTGAGGCTCTTCAGAGATGGAGGAAGGGTGGGATTCAGGGGCAAGGAGGCAGAAGAGCCTGGGCAGGCCTGGGAGACTGACCAGTCCTACCTTTGCATCCCATTCCCAGATGATGGTGGCCGATGTCTTCAGTCACCGCTTCTATAAGATCTATGAACTGGGGGAGTCTCTGAGTAGCATCTTGGACCGAGATGATATCTTCATGTGAGTGAGGGGACCAGTAAAAAAGGGGGTTCCTCAGGAACCTCCTCCATTTAGCCACCTTCCCACTCCCCTCCTGAGCCTGATTCACGGGGCACCTGCCTTGTGCAGGGCTTTGGCTCCATGCCTTAGTGGGCAGGGGGCTTAGGGCTGTTAGGTCCTTATACAGGGTGCCCCTTGGTTGTCTGCTTCCTTGTTAAGTGAGAGGGCCTCCTCTCTTTCTTCATGTTACTCAGCACTTACTGAGCACCTCCTGTGCACCAGACGCTGGTCTGCATCCCTCGGCTCGTGTCACAGTCCTCAAACAGTGAACCTGATGTTTGGAATAGGGAACACTAAGATGCTTTCTGAACATAAGAGCATTCAGAACAAACTTGAGATCTTTGGGTAATGAAAACAAAAGGTGCTTCATGAGTAGAAAAGTTGTAAACCAAACAATGTTTTCCAAAAAGAAAATTGTTTTAAATCCCTTTGTTGCGAAAAACTTTTAATTAGCTCCCTCAGTGCTCTGATAACATCAAAGTACTTTATAAAACAGCATATGAACAAAACACTGTGTAAATCACCTAACAATATGCAGAGCACAAAACCCTGAGTGGCTCTTCGATCCCTTCTAAAAATATTTCCAGACAGTGAGGGGTGAGTACCTGCAGCAGAGTCTGTGTGGGTATCATGATGAGACATGACCTGATGTCCATTCCCCGCAGATATGAGGTGTCAGGCAGAGCTGCTATTGGTGAGAATTCCCGAGAGGATGTTGTGCTTCCTATCTACCTGCGGGAGCGCACCCCGGCCCAGGACTACAACAGCTCCTACTATGGCCTGATGCTTTTTGGGCATCCACTTCTGGTGTCGGTGCCCCGGGACCGGCTCTCCTGGGATGCCCTGTATCATATCCTACTGTACCGCCTCTCGTGAGTCTGCCTCTTGGGGGTCAAGGGTGGAATGTGTGGTTGGAACTCAGACCTGGGTGTCTAGCTGCTTAGTTGCCTCCTCCCTACCGTGTCCATAAGACAACAGCTCAAATTTAACAAGGCCTGAGAGGAACTTGTAGGTTGGCTTTTTTTCTTCTAAGCCTCTGGCTTCGCCACAGCCTCTCCCAGGTGCTGGCGATACAGAGGTGAACAAAATGAGCAATGTACAGACAATTTCATCTTGTACTTAATTGTCTCCTCCTTGGAGAGGCTTGGTTATTTGTGTTTTTACCGATTGAATCTCAATGGGCTTAAAACCCAGAGTCCTTAACCAAGGCAACCTCTCACTCTCATACCTACAAGTCCATTCCTCAGAGGCCTTCCCTGATTGAAATTTGCAGCTGACGGTGTGTCTGCGTACTAGTAGTTTATCCATACTTAAGATCCACACTCCTTACTTTGGCCACACAAGATCCTACGTTTTCAAGCCACCTCTTCCTGTGTTGCTGGGTCATCTCCTGAGACCCTCCAGGCTCACCTCTTACAGCTTTGGGTATGGGTTTCCCAGTGGCTTCCCATCCTAAGCCAGGTAGAATCCCGGGCTCTGCCCTCCCTGCCCTTCTGGCCCTCCTTGAGAGTCTCCTCTGCTCTGTTGGCAGACGCTATGTGACCAGACCCAGCTCAGACGATGAGGACGATGGGGATGAGAAAGGTGAGGAAGAGGAAGGAGAGAGGACCGACAAGGATGAGGGTCCATACCAGCGGTACCATGGCCCGAGGGAGGGTCAGTGGCTGAGGGTTTTGGGGTAGGCCTGACCCACACAGGGTCCACCTGGATGTGCATTGCAGCTGTCCCCTGGGACTCAAACATCTTCCCCATCTCTGACATCTTCCCCTGTCCTAGCAGACATGGAGGATAAGGACAACATCCCCAAGCCTGGACACATGGCTGGGGGCAGCTCCCAAGACATTGGGCTGGAACAGGCTGGGCCCAGCTCTGGAATGGCAGGGGGGCACCGGGCTCCCGTGGACAGCTCCCCTGGGCCATCTCACTGGCCCCAGAGGGCACGGCGCAAGCACCTGTTCACCCTGCAGACAGTGAATTCCAACGGGACCAGCGACCGCTCCACCTTCAACGAGGATACCCATGGTGTCTCCTTCAGCTGTGAGCCAGGGTTAGGGAGGCGGGAGGGGGGGTTTCCTTAGCAGCAGGGCCCATGACCACCTCCCCTCGCCCCTAGCCCAGCCGTACATTGCCATTGACTGGGAGCCAGAGATGAAGAAACGTTACTATGATGAGATGGAGGCTGAGGTAAATGAAAGCCCAGGGATGGGGGCACTGTCAGCATGCACCCTTCAGCTTTTCACATGTTCCCTTTCTGCCCTGCTGCAGTTCCTCCAAGCTGTGACTGTAGAGCCACCAGGGCCTCAGATTCTTGCTGCAAAGCTCATGTTCTTAATCAGTCAGCATGTGTCTTCACCCACATTCCCTTGAATCCACCCATCTTCACACCTGGACGTCTACTCCCCCACCCTAGGGCTACGTGAAGCATGACTGCGTCGGGTATGTGCTGAAGAAGGCTCCAGTGCAGCTGCAGGAGTGCATCAAGCTCTTCACCACTGTTGAGACCCTGGAGAAGGAAAACCCCTGGTGAGGGAGCAGAATTGGGCCTTTTTGGTAACCTGCCCGGGCCCCTGTTACCTCTAAATATCCCTCCCACACCCAACTCAAACCCTTCCTGACACTCTGACCATCAGCACCCCAGGCATATTCCCACCTTAAACCCTTTGCCTAGGCTGTTCCTTCTCCCAGGAATGCCCTTCCAGTTATCGATAGGACTTGACTCCTTCATGTTGCCTAGGTTTCTGATTAAATGTCATCTTATAAGAGAGACCTCTTAGCACCCTGTTGCCTCCCTCCACTCCCTCCCCATGCTCTTTTCTTCCTAGCTGAGCATTACTTTTTTTCTAGCTCAGTAATACCACTTGATGTCATATTCTGGATTCCCTTTTGTGTTATGATTTTTCTTTTCCATTAGTGTAAACCCCTTGAAGGTGAGGACTTAAGTTCACTGTGGGTCTCTTCTCACTGATTATAATGGTGTGGGGTGTGCACTAGATACTTAATAGAACCTTACAGCATAAACAAAACATTAAAGAGAGAACCAAAAAGATAAAGAGGGTCTCAGAAATAAGAGCAGCATCTCCATGGAGCAGAAAGGGACCAGAAATATAAAATAGCACTAAAGGATTCAACAGTAGGCAGTTGGGAAATGGGTTTCCCAGTGGCTTCACCTGGTGAGTGAGTGAATGAATAAAGTAGGAAGAGAGGGAATGAGAGGAACAGAGGCAGGCTCTAAAACAAGGCTAGTCTCATGGACAAGAAACCAAACAAAAATATACACTAATATAAACATGGGTAAGTGCTTGGTGAACGAATGACAGAATTTTAACGTGTGAAGAGAGTAGACTGGAAGAAACAGGCGGTCCAGAAGTAAAGGCAGCATGTCTGTGGAGCAGATGGTGGCCTGTGAAGTTCACATGGTACAGAGCATGCCACAGGCACTCAGAGTGTCTGTGTGCTGACTCGGTCTCTGCTGTAGGTACTGCCCCACCTGCAAGAAGCACCAGCTGGCTACTAAGAAGCTGGACCTGTGGACACTGCCTGAGACGCTCATCATTCACTTGAAGCGCTTCTCCTACACCAAGTTCTCCCGCGAGAAGCTGGACACCCTTGTGGAGTTTCCTATCCGGTCTGGGACTGGGGAGGCTCGTGGCGGGGAGATGGGGAATGGGGAGGGGCGCACTGGGATTAACTCCCTCCTTGCCCACAGGGACTTGGACTTCTCTGAGTTTGTCATCAAGCCACAGAACGAGTCAGCCCCAGAGCTGTACAAATATGATCTCATTGCAGTTTCCAACCATTATGGGGGCCTGCGTGATGGCCACTGTATGTGCGGGTCTCCGGCAGGGGATGCCCTGGTGGTGGGGGGTGTCAGGATGTCCCCAGGGGTGGCTTGAAATGGGAGGAGTCGGGGAGAGAACATAGACACCTCTTAGGGGCAGGAGAGTGGGTGAGAACAGCTCCCCGTCTCTTCCAGACACAACATTTGCCCGCAACAAGGACAGTGGCCACTGGCACTACTTTGATGACAACAGCGTCTCACCTGTAACTGAGAATCAGCTTGAGGTGTGACTTATGTCCTCGCTTCTCCCCTTTGCTCCTTCTCCCGACCCCTCCCCTGCCCCCGCCACCAATCCATAACTGACTCCTGTCCTCTCCCCACAGTCCAAGGCAGCCTATGTCCTCTTCTACCAACGCCAGGATGTGGCACGTCGCCTGCAGCCCCAGCCTGGCTTATCTGAGCCCCCAGCATCCCCTGCTCGCAGTTCCCTACCCAGCCCTGAGTCCATGGATGTAAACTGAGGGGCCCCGACCCTGCACAGGGAAGGAAGCCATCTCTGCTCTCTGCCTTCCCGTAGCCACCCCCATCCTCTTACCCATGTTAGGTACCCTATGCCAGGCATCGTACGCTTTGTTGTGGCTACTGTTTTCCTGTGCCGCTATATTGCTTCCCTGGGAGGAAGAAGTCGTGTCTCCTCCTGGCAGTATGTTCCTGGCAGTATGTTCCCCGCCTGTGTTTGCCCCTTAGAACATTAACCTTCCCTTTTACTCTCTATTTATGGTTGTCCCCTTCCCTCTGTCCTCAACCTGGGGTGTTCTGAGGGGGTAGTGGTGGGGTGCACCTGAACACAGAGTGTATTTTCTTACCGAGACCCTTGTGCCCTCCTCTGCTGTGTATATATAAAGTGCCAGTGTGTTCCTTGGCAGTGTGGGTTTTTTTTTCCATGTACCTATTAAGCATCAGTTTAATGATTGTGTGCTTCTCAAATGCTACGTGTGTGATGGCTGCTGCTCTGGGTGCTTACTGAGCACCAGCTGTATGCTAGGTGCCATTCTAAGGGCTTTTGAAGAACCATCTGTGCACCAGACATGATTCTTTGCACCAATTGCATGCCCAGTATTTTCCAGAGCATTTTACACGTGTTGACTCAATCCTCACAACATTCTCTGGCAAGAATTGTCTCCAGGTTCAGATAGGAAAACTGAGGTACAGAAGTCCAATGTTTGCTCAGGTTCTGTCAGGAGGGCAGTACACTTCGTCAGTTACACTGGTGTTAGTTCCTGGAGTGGGCATTTTACCTCTGGGGCCAAGACAAAAATCTTCCTGTGGACATGACCTGTGCTACAGCTGATGCTAAAGGGGCACCTGGAACAGACAGGCATCCATGTGGGCAAATGTGTGGTTTCTAGACATAAAGATACAAACCAGACCAGCTCACAGGCCCCAGTAGTGTCCTAGAAGCAGAACCGCAGAGATGGTAGACCTGGCCCAAACCAGCCTAACTGGCAGGACAAGTATATGTTGTCCCTGTATGTAGCCCCCTGTCCCCATCCCACCGTGACCCCAGCTTCCCCACCAGACAGGCCCTCCAACATCATCCCAGAGAATGAGGTGGTACTCCTGCCACAGAAAGGGTGCAGCGTGGTGTCTGAGCATAAGGTGCCATTCAAGCACTGGCCATTGGTGTGACCCCTTCCATAGGCGCTAGCTATCACCTCAGAAACAGGGCTCCTGTGGGAGCAGCTGTGGGGTGGAGCAGTATAGACAAGTGTGTGGTGACAACATAAGCCCCCCAACCCTTCACACTGACACACTGAGGAAGGGGATCCTGACTAGTGGTGGACAAGGGGCCATTCCCACAGTGAGGGCCACAACCTTCCCCCCCCAGCTTGGGCCTTGTCCCTGGACCTGGCCAGACCCACTCTGTGGGCCATTTGGCCCAGCATTGCCACCCATAAACCTGCCAGTCATGCCGCTGACACGGGCAAGTGTCAAGGTAGTTCATGTGAGGAATCCGGCTCAGACTGACGTAAGCAAGAATAACAAATACTAGCTTCAGGGATGACTGGATCCAGGAACTCCAAAAAGCTGTCATTTAATCCTCACAAAGACCATGTCACTGAAGCACTACTACCCAATTTTGTAGGTGAGGAAGCAGGCATAAGGAGCTGGTTCAGAATGGGCTTCAAGTACAGGAAGACCTCATTACTGATGGGTAATCAGTCTTAGGCCAAGTCCTCCTAAAGTGAATCCATTTAAAATAACTTCTCTGACTTAACCAGACATCTTGAAATTACAACATGCATAAGAATCAAGAGAAATAAGAGCAGACAGAGCTACCCAGAGATACCTCATACTACAATTCTGACAGCAGTGAAAAACAGTTATGCTTACTCTGATCATGAAGTAAAGGTTACAAGTGAACAAGAAACTTTAAAACTTCTAAAAGTGAAAATGAGAACCAAGTAGAAGTGATAGACCTGAAATAGATAATAAATTAAAATGGAAGAAGTAAGTGGATGAGTTGAACAACACAGACATAGCCAAGGAGAGAATTTGGGAATTGGATATATGTTCGAGTGTACTAAGGAATGCATCTTCTAGGTTTTAAGTTAGACTAACACTCTATTTTGATACATTACAGGTATCAAACTAAAGAATAGGAAAAGTACAAATTTCAAACAAATGGAGGGAAATAGAATAATAAACCCAGAAGAAGGCAAGAAGAAAGTAACAGAACAAGGTAGGTAGACAGACAGCACATATACAATCATTTGCAAATAAAATTGGCTCTGTCACCTCTGATTCCAGGCAGGGAAACTGGGGACTAGGCTGCCTGCTGCATAGACACAACAGCCGCTTTGGCACCAGGGAGAGGTGGGCTAAGGGCAAGTAAGAATAACACAAAACTTTCCTATGTCTTTGAAGATGGCTTTTCTTGATTGGACGCTTATTCTGTTGCTGTTAACCTCTGGCTGTTCTCAGGGTTCTGACACACTTGGTTCTGACAATCCGGCTTGTTTCTGGTTTTGTTTTGATGTTCTGTTGGGGAACGAATGGTTGGAGCCTCCTAGCCTGTCATCTTGCTGATGGCTCTCCCCTGGTGTATTATATTTTATGTGTGATTCTTAGCACACTTAGGTAACATGTATAGTTGGATTTTTTTTTGTAATATGACAATATCTGTGTTTTAATTGAGGTGCTTGGATCGTTTAGTAGTTAAGGGATTATTGATATATTTAGGTTTGAGTCTTTATTTAGCTGTTTGTTTTCTGTTTGGCCTATTCCCTCTCTTCCTTTTCCCTCTTTTTCTGCTTTATTTTGGATTAGGTATTATTTTATGATTCCACTTTCTCTCTTTTGTTGGCTTAGGAGCTATAATTCTTGGTTTTATTCACTGATTGCTTTAGTGTTTATAGTATGTATCATGAATTTATCAAAGTCTACCTTCCAGTGGTATATACCACTTTGCATATAAGAACTTTATACAGTGTGCTTCCATTTCTCCCTGCTCAGCCTTTATGCTGTTGTTATTGTGCATTTAACTTCTACATGTTATAAACCCCAAAATACATTGCCATTTTTCTTTAAACAATTACTTTAAAGAGACATAAATAATAAGAAAAGGAATCATATATATTTACCCATTGTAGTTACCATTTCCAGTGCCCCTTCCTGTCTTTGTGTAGGTCCTGATTTCCATCTGATACCATGTGCCTTCTGCCTGAAGGATTTCCTTTAACATTTCTTATAGTTCAGATTTCTTTTCTTATAGTTCAGGTCTTCTGGTGATGAATTCTGTTTTTGTATGTCTGAAAATGTCTTTATTTCACCTTATTTTCTGAAAGATATTTTCATGGGTACAGGATTCTAAATCAACAGTTTCTATTTCTTTCAGCATTTTAAAAACATTTGTTACTCCACTGCCTTCTTGCTTGCACTGTTTCCAGTGAGAAATTCTTATCTTTGTGTCCGTGTACATAACGTCCTTTTTTCTCTCTGGCTACTTTGAAGATTTTCTCTCTAGCACTGGTCGTGAGCAATTTATAGTGATAAGCCTTGGTGTAGTTTCTTCATGTTTCTCAGTGCTTCTTGGATTTCTGGATTTCTAGTGTTCATCATATTTGAGAAAATTTTAGCCAGTATTTCTTCAAATGTCATTTTCTGAAGCTCACCTCTCTCATCCTTCATGTACTCTTATTACTTATATGACTAGGCTGCTTAAAATTGTCCCACGGTTCACTGATACTCCTTTTTTTTTTTTACTCTATATGTTGAATTTGCAACAGTTTCTGTTGCTGTGCTTTGAAGTTGACAAATATTTTCTTCTGCAATGTCTAATATACTATTAATCCCATCTAATGTACTTTCCAACCAGAACATTGTAGCTGTTCAATTTGGGTCTTTTCTGTAGCTTCAGTGTATCTGCTTAACTTCTTGAGCATACAGCATGCAGTCATACTAATAACTGTGTCAGTGTCCTTCTCTGCTAATTGTAACATCAGTGTCAGTTCTAAGTCAGTTTTGATTGACTGATTATTCTCTTTATTTTGGGTTATGTTTGCCTGCAGAGGCATTTCTGGTAGTGGTTGGTGGATCCTAGACATTGTGAGTTTCCCTTTACCAGCTGCTGGATATTTTTGTATTCCTTAAATCTCTTGGGGCTTTGTTCTGGCACGCATCTAATTTTCTTAGAAATGGTGTGATCCTTTCAGGTCTTGCTTTTATGGTTTGTTAGGCAGTTCCAAAGAAGTGTTACTAGGGCTAATTATTCCCCACCACTAAGTCCTCCATCCAATGACCTCCATCCAAGAGTGTTTCCAGTCTTGCTAGTTGGATTAGCCACTGCTCCCCATCCTGTGTAAGCGCCAGGCACTGATCCCTCTGACCCTTTCAGATGGCTCATTCCCCAGCCTTGGGCAGTTGCCTCACACACATACACTGATTGATCCTCTGCTGACTGTTGAAGGAGGACCCTTTGCAGATCTCTAGGCTCCCTTCTGCAGCTCCGTCCTCTCTGTTCCTCTGTCTCATGGACTCTAGCTGTCTTAGTCTCCATGGACTCTGGCTCTGTCTCCTTAAGTTGAGGGACCTGCCAGGCTCTGCCTGGGTTCTTGTCCCTGAGCTGTGACCTGGAAAATCCCCCCAGGCAGTAGCTGGGGGACTCATAAGGCTCATCTCATTTGTTTCCCGTCTCAGGGATGATTGTCCTTCATTTTCTAATGTCCATTGTTTTGAAAACTTGCTTCATGTATTTTTCCTGGTTCCATTATTGATTCAGGCAAGAAAGTAAGCCCTATGTCTGTTGCTCCATCTTGTTTGGAAGCAGAAGGGCTTTCCCTCAGCCTTGTAAAATTTACTTAGCTATTCCTTGTTTCACTTCTTGGATGGAGGTTTAGCTCATTGATGATTCCAGCTTTTTGTCTTGATCTATTTGTAATGTTAGGTACTAAAAATCAGAAATAATGGGTTGTAAAAATCTTATATACACAGATTTATTACTTTTAACACTGTGTTGGATTCTTTAAATTCTTTAAATCCGAAAAAGGAATACATTTGTGATATATGCTTGCAGGTTTTCTGTGGCACCAGTCCTCATCTTGAAAAAATTTCTTTAACAATTGAACAGAAAGAGATATAAACATGGGTATCTATATATATATTTTTAAACTTTCTTACAGTACCTTTTAAGATGTGTACATTCTTTCAGTGTAATAAGGAGATCGTTGAGAGAGCAATCTGGAAGTCAAAAAGAAATATGGAAGGCAGAAGAAAGAGAGAAGGGGGAACACAAAAGGAAGGAAAATGAGTAGCACATGAATGAGGTTTATAGTTAAGAGTTTCCCCAAAATGGAGTGCACAGCTGGTCATGGTCCACGTGGATTCAGCAGCCACCCTGTGGAGCTGGTCCCTGCCTGTGTTACCTACTCTATGAAATGATAAAAGCACTATAGATGAAAACATCAGTGTGAATATAGCTTTTCAGTGTTAAGAACAAACAACATCTGAAACCAGAGTTCTAAAGAACCATCCTTTTTTTTTTAACCTCATCATGGAAGATCCATCTCCCAATCTTTGAGCAGCATCTGAGCAGAACCTAACAAATCTTAGTTTGGGTTTGCTCTAGTTTATACTTGCTGAGGGGTTTTTTCCTCTCTTTCCCTCTCTCCCTCCTTCAGTCAGTAGGCTTCTCTGTGCCCACTTAGAAATGGGACAGGAATAGAGAGGACCTTTCCTTTTCCAAAAGGAGACTGTGGTGAAAGCAACAGATTTGTGTCCATTTGGAAATGTTGCTGCCTCTTCCCAAGCTCCTGTCCCTGGCTCCAGCTTTCAGTCAACCCTTTATTTTTGTGATATATGAATAGGGCTATGAATGTCAAATATCTGTTTTAAAATAAAACCTGTTTTTGAATCTATCCTGTGACAAAAATACTTGACTAGTTACTGTGTACTGCTCCAATGTCATAAAAACAACAGCGTGTATGGGGCTTCTGAAACGGCTTCCAGATACTTTTCATTTGCCCTCTGTGATAACACTATGGAATGTGGTGTTATTGTTGCCATGTTACAAATGATAGAACTGCTACCGAGGAGGTTAGGCATTTTGTCCATGCCCAAGGTCATGTAACAAATAAGTGGTATCTTTCAGCCACGTCTTCTCTCCAAAGCCCCACTCTTTCTACTCCTCTGTTCCTTCTAATATGTGCCAAAAAGCAATTTATTTGTGTAAAGAAAAAGGAAGTACTTTCAGTCTTCCTAATAAATTTGATCATGTGTAAGTTTTAAAAAAAAGGAAATGTAGTCCTATAATTTGAAGGAGTGGGCCATGTTGGTAGGGCCAACTCTTTAGAGATCAGTTCATTATTTTAGATCATCTAATTCCTTAGCTTTACCTCTTTGTACCCTGCCATGGTCGGACTCATGCCAGCCTCGTCTGTGATGAGCTCTCTATCATAGGATGGTCAAGGTCATAGGATGGCTTGGTTTTACTGGGATTTCTACTTTCTTAGTGGTTCTGGCATGAGGCTGGTTAAGAAAGCAGTTGAACAAAGCTGGCTTTCTTTAGGAATTTTTTCCCCCAACTTTAAGCTATTTGTGGTAGCTCTTTGTTTTAACCCAGAATCAAAAAAGAGGAGGCAGTTGTTTTGTTGCCGAAGCAGAGACCTGCTTTGACTGCTGCAGGGTAATTCATCCTTGTCTCCATCCCCATCTTTGGCACCACGCTCGAAGGACTCCCATCACCCACACAATGGCACAGGGCTGCTTCCCCACTTTTACAGGACACAGAAACACTGGAATTTTCAGATACTGCTGCTGTGTTCAGGCGAAATCATTTTATTTTTAGGAAAACTAGTTAAACAAGATTATTTTGTGTCTTTAGAGACTGAAAAGAGTTTATAATGATCATAGACCAAAGCTTACATCTTTGCTGATGTTAAAACTCAGAAGAAAACTGCACCAGAAATCGTTTTGTTGGAGACAGGCTGGGGAACCACCAAGCAGAGTTAGACACATCAAGTAGGCTACTTTTATTAGATTTACTGAATTAAACAGATGACAATAAAATGTATTAAGTGCATGCATTTCTTGTTGTTGACTATATCAGAAGCTCTCAATCTCCAGAGGTCTGAGCATGCAGGAAAAATGAATGCTGCACCTACAGCTGGTGGGTGTTCTCCTGTGATCATTACTTTTTCGTTTTTATTTATTTTAAATTATTTTCCAGTGTTATTGAGATGTAATTGACTTATAACATTGTATTAGTTGTATATATTGTGAAATGATCACCACAGTAAACTTAGTTACAACCCATCACCTCATATACCAAGATGTCTATTTTGGAAGTACAATTTTCAAAACTGCAGCAGTTACTTATTATTAATATCACCAAAAGGATAACAGCAAAAAGTTTGCACTTTTAAGGCATTATTAGTGATAAAATTTGAGATAAAGGAATAATTCACATTCCAGAGCTTGGTAATGTCTTCAAAATAGTGCTTTATGTATAACGGACATCATTCTCCAATCCTGAAGGATACCTCCTTCACTGGAAGCTAGCATTTTCCAGGGATCCCTTCCATGCCATTTTACCCTACGGAAGAGGAGCACACTTGGGGTCTAGTCAGAAGCCTGTTCCTAACTCCTGTCTCTGGCTTTGAGCTTGTTTTCTGCATCTGTAAATGTAATATGTTGGATGACGCTCTAACACAGAGCTCGTGCTGTTCTCGGTTTTCATGGTTTCAAGAATGTAGATGAAATAATAGTGTGACCTAAATTTTGTAGGAATGTGCTGCTTGACTGTATTCATCTTTTATGTGTGTGTGTGTGTGTGTGTGTGTGTGTGTGTGTGTGTGTATTAGAAGAAGAATATTTTTATGGTGGATGCCTTCCTGAGCAGTGATAAGCAATAAAATTGGGAACAATCTGGCTGACTGTCTCTATGGTAACCCCCATTAGCTATGTGTATGCATATCTTACTCATTTTGGTGATTTGTATTTTAAAATATAAATGATTTTATGTTCACGAAAATGCATTGTGACCATCAGTTACTTGTGACTGCAGTGATTATCAGCTATTATTTCCACTCTGGAATCATAAGAGCTGCGGAGGAGGTGAGTGGAAGAGACGCAGGGAGAGAGATGACTCATTCTAACCTTTTCTGGCACAAACAGGTGATTACTTCAGAAAAAGATGATTTGAATATCTACACCCCCCAACCACAGCTAAAAACCTTTCCCTGTGATGTATAAATGCCCTTCTGCATTGACTTTGTCTTTCAACCACTGGCCTCAGGCTGGGACTTCTTTCCAAGTGCTGTGTAGACCTGAGAGCGCTTTCCGTTTCAGTGAGTCTGGGGGCCCTCTTTTCAACAGAGATCAGTTTTGTGCTTGCGGGGGACTGTTCTTTGAGGTCCTTCTTTGCTAAAGTCTCCTACAAGGCATCTTCATTACCCTCATTAAACCAGATGGCTAAGCAAACTGTAACATTGTGACCCTGAGGCTTCTCAGGGTCATAAGCAAGACAGCTAGTTACATATTCAGGCCACAGGGTCTTCAAGGCACATAGGGTTGGTAAGTAACTTTTCTCCATGGCCTTCCAATCATTTTCATTGTGGAATTAGAAATGTACCAATAGTGCCTGAAGAGTTTGCCAGCCTCACTGTCCTTCCCCTGGTGAGCTGTGAAATGCATATTTCAAGAAGGATCCACAGAAAGCAGGATTCCCTTTGTGACCCATGTTGGCCCAGGGAAACATGATTTTATTTTGTGCATTGCTGATGCCCAGAGGTTGAGCTGACAGTTCAGTGGCTTAAACTTTGTCACAGAAGGTAATAACTTTCTAGAGGTTCTTCTAACACCTGAACAACCATGCAGAAAATGCTAGTTAGATGCTCTCCAAAAATGTTTTGAAAAAATGATGCTTTGGGTTTGAATGCCCCAACACAGATTTCTTTTCATCAGAAAAACCCTAGGCTTTTTCATTTAAAACCTCCCGTATTTCCCAAAGCAGGACAACCAGTCTTCATCAGTCTCAAAGGCTAGCAAGAACTTTTCCTCAGACACAGAGCTGTGGCCACGCAAGTGTTCAAAAACAATTATGACATTTTCAAGACTCTTCCTTACGGCTCAAGGGTTCCAGCAAATATCTCTGCCATCTGTCTGCCTGTTTTTTCTGTCACTCCTGAAATTCTGACACCATGCCCATGGTCAAAGCCACTCCTTTGGCTATTCAAACTTGCTTCCTGTTTTTCTCATTCCATTTGTTTGTCATGCTGCTGACAAACTCAGCTTCTGATTCAGAGTAATTTTTCTTAGTGAGAATCGGTAAGAGGTTTTGATTCTCAAAACACAGAACCCGATTTTTCTGCTTGTTCTGATGTATTTTTCCTTGTCCTTGTTACTGTGAGACCCAGAGTAGTAATGTTTTCTTCTGCATTTGTAAAAATTTCTATTTTCCCCCCAAAGGTATTTCACCACAGCTGGCTATTTTAATAGATAACATGTAGTGTGTACACACATTCCTTTCCTTAGTCCCTGAAGATAATTTTCAGCTGTTCTTTGCTATACTGTTATGCCCAGCTACTTTTTAAAAACTATAGTGCAATAACTTGCTACTCTTGTGAAGGCCATAGTGATTTTAAAAAATACAAAACCTTATTTTTATCATCCCTCAAGTCCTAATGCACCCAACAAAGACAGTGAAACAGCCAGGGAACAGTCTGTGATACAGAAAGAATGTCTTTGTACCTTAGCAAAGTAATAGAACATGAACTACTGCAGTTCAATAGGATCATGATGTACTTTGTTAATTCAAGAATGGAGATTAAATTATTTTTGTGTTAGCGTTTTGTTGCATTCAGATTCTTTGAAAAATTAATAATCCAAGTGTGGTATGAGGGATAGCATTTTATTCATCAGATTAGTGGGCTGCCAGACCCCAATATTCCCCACTTTGCCAAATACAAGAACTTTCTTTAGAATTCTGCTAGACCAAGACAGGCCTTTCCTCTGAGCAATAGTGATTATGTTTTCCAAATATATGAATTGCAGCACTTTTGTTTTCTTCAAGTATAAAGCTAAAAGATGAGTCGGAGGATTTTATGAACTTGCTCTTTAAGTTTCTTAATGATTATTTTGCCTCATAGGGAGATTGAGTGACCCAGCTGTTCTGAGAAGTGGCTCGAGAAAGGAGGCAGGGGGCATCTGTTGGGTTACAGCCCTCTTTTGCTGGGTTGTAAGTAAATGGTGAATTTTATTTATGTAATGGGCATTAAAATACAGTTGTAACATTTTAATATATTTTAAGGATGGCCTTTTGAACATTTGGACTTCATAGAATATATTTAAATGTTTTGATTTGCATGACTGATCCATTTTAAATTCTGTGAAGTAAATATCCACCACCACCACCCCATACCCACCACATTTTTGGCATTAGAGGGTGATGTTTTGAATTGAAATGTCCTATAATGGCCCTTCTTTTTACTCACCCATACCAGTGTATAATTATGTAACAATGAAAACGTGTTCAGAATAAGTCCTTTCTTTTACACATTTATGTTGTGGAATGGAATAAATTGATTTCTGTTGCCATCATCATCTGTTTTCCTAATCATTTATGGTTTTTCCAGTTACTACGTACACAGCATAGTATAAACCACCCGAGCACTGGAGTCAAGATAACAGGTTTGAGTCCCAACTTACTAACCAGGTGGTACTCAAAACACCATGGCAAAGGGCCACTGACGACCATTTTCTGAAGGTGGTATGTGATGTATTAATTTATAGACTGATTCTTCTGTTGACTTCTCTTCAATTCATTGTCATAAAGATTAACTGTAACTGGAATCTTTGGAAGAGAAGAAGAAATCAGAGATTGTGATACTTCCTAATTTCCAGAGTTTTAACATGTAGGGTATATTAAACAAAAAAAAGTGAATTTCATATTATATGTTAAACATGACATACATATATGACACATATACATATAAAACATATGCATGTGATGATACAGTTCAGTCTTCAGTAATTCAGATAAAACCATCACTACTTTTGCCATATCTGTGTACCAAATAGATGCTGGTTCTTGTTTGCAGAGTTGAAGAATGAACTTAATGAACAGTCAAGGTAGGAGAGCCAGGGAGAGGCTTTTATTTAGAAATACAGTGAGAGGACAGAGCTCCTGGCTCACGCCAGAAGGGGACAAGAGAGTCCGTAGTAGTGCGTTGTCTAGGGGTTTTATAGGCAGTTGAGGATTTTGGGGAACCAGATAAAGGCTTAGGGGTGTGGACTTGTTAAGTGGTCCCTAAATATTTAGAATTAACTTAACACAAGCAACTTCCTGCTCTGATGGTTTCTCCCTGAGATACCAGTCTTGGTCTGGGAGCAAATCAAACAAGGCTGCCTGCCTAGCCCCCAAGGTGGGCTGAGGTATTGTTTGCTTAAGAGTAAGTTAAGAATCTTACTTCTTAATTTCCTGGGTGTTAAAATGCAATCTTATCTTTAACGTGGAATCCTTCCTGCCTTTTACTATGTTGTTTACAGCTGGGTCTGCATGCTAAATTAGTTGCCCAGTTTGCAAAATCACCTCATCAGATCTGAAGGAGGAAAGACAGCGCATAGGCCTGGGCCTTTTAGCGTGCTAAAGTGAATCTTCCACATGATTACAAATGATTAGCATAATAAAAACGTGATCTGATCTCACTG
>JAVSCE010001561.1:0-53174 GCA_032199065.1 Smutsia gigantea | reverse complement strand
TTACCCTAAGAATGCAGCAGCCCAATTTGAAAAGGACAGATGCACCCCTATGTTTATTGCAGCACTATTTACAATAGCCAAGAAATGGAAGCAACAACCTAAGTGTCCATCAGTAGATGAATGGATAAAGAAGATGTGGTACATATACACAATGGAATATTATTCAGCCATAAGAAGAAAACAAATCCTACCATTTGCAACAACATGGATGGAGCTAGAGGGTATTATGCTCAGTGAAATAAGCCAAGCCGAAAAGACAAGTATCAAATGATTTCACTCATATGTGGAGTATAAGAACAAAGAAAAATACTGAAGGAACAAAACAGCAGCAGACTCACAGAACCCAAGAACGGACTAATAGTTACCAAAGGGAAAGGGACTGGGGAAAATGGGCGGGAAGGGAGGGATAAGAGGGAAAAAGGGGCATTACGATTAGCAGATGTAATGTTGGGGGGGCACGGGGAGGGCAATACAACTCAGAGAAGACAAGTAGTGATTCTATAGCATCTCACTACGCTGATGGACAGTGACTATAATGGGGTTGGTGGGGGGGACCTGATGAAGGGGGAGTTTAATAACCGTAATATTGCACATGTAATTGTAGATTAATGATAATAAAATAAATTATATTAAAAAAAAAAGACAGATTTGTGAACTCTCGTCACCAGGAGAAAAGTGGAGTCTGACTTTTAGTTCATATCTGTGGCCTATGGAATGTCCCTTTCTGCTGCTATTTCCCTTCAAGTCAAGGGTCCAAGATGAAGAGTTCTGACACTCTTAAAGATTGCAGGTGACACTGACCAGTCAGCTGTTGATTTTTAGTTAGTCTATGTCATCATTGCCTAAAGTCATGTTCAATGTACCATAGAGTCATAAAGCCTTGAGGTTCTTTCTAAACCACTCTATTCTTTTAATTCACTAGGCAGCTCCAGGTCCCATGGAAGCTTGTAGACAACAGACTTGAAATACAGTGATGTCCATAACTGCCCACAGGCCAGCCAAAATAGTTGCCAGAAGTATGACTTGAATATTGATTAAAAATTATTTGGGGGAGCGTTAGTGCCATTTAATTTTAATAGTATCAAGGTGATGTTTGAAAGAGATAAACCCTGCATGTTTATTCTAAGACCCACCCTCTTTTTAAAAGTGTGAGACACAGGTATATTGCATCCAAGTTACCTGGGTTGCTGCTTCAAAATGCAGGTTCCTGAGTGCTGACCCAGACCCACTGTATCTGAATGCTTGAGTGTGAGGCCCAGGAAACTGGGTTGTTTTGTTTTGTTTTTAAAAAAATAAACAGACACATTCATTTAGGAATCACTTGGTCCATAACTCATGGCAGGTAAAGAGCCATGATTAATTAGCCAGTACAGAAGGATATGATTAGTACATTTTATTCTACATAAAATTTTCCAACTATAAAAAAATACAGAGAAAGGTGGAATTGATTAACTAAGTGACAAAAACAAATTGTTCTAATTCTTGAGAATATAGGTGATTTTAATCCCTATAAAACCCACCTTTAGGAACAAAATCATTATTCCCCAAGATTCTGCAAGAACAAAATCTAAATTCAGGGAATATTTCTCAACACCAATGGATCTTTCTCTACCTATTTCTTTTCTATATTGTTCTTAATTATGTTTCTGTTTTTCAGAACATTTTGAAAGCACTAAATTGTTTTAAATTATCTAAGGGAATTAAATTAGGTCACAGTGAAATTTTTCTTCCTGTTTCATTCTTTTCTCCTTGATACATTTCCCACTAGTAATACAAATTATTAAAAATTAAAGCCCTGGTTTCCTTCACTGTGGCTCATGTTATATAAAAAATATGCAATGCCCAAGAATATAGCTAAGGATTTCAGTCATATAAAACCAGAGCATCCTTCCAACACACTTGCATTTCACTGAATCTTCTTTAAAAAAAACAGTGAGCCATGTTTTATATTATAGTCAACTTGTATTCAGTCCAACCAATAGTATAAATATTAACATAAAATAGCAGATTATCTAAAATTCTTTGTAATGTTCTTTGGAAGTCATCTGAGTTTGATTTTTTGGTGTGTCTTTACTTTCCTAAAAACTAATCTTAGTATTAGGTAAATGTTAATATCCACTTGTATCCTCTGAACTTAAACTAAAAGAGCAGAAGGAAGCCTTATGGATAATGCTAGCTAAAGAATGAAAGCTGGACAAGGACTAAAATTTGGCCACAAGTAACCAAGGTTGTCAGGTTGACAATGGCCTTCAAGGCAGGAATGCATTAGACTCCTCAAAAAAGAGAGCTTCAAAGGCAATCTCGGGTTCCCTGATTTCTTAAACTTTGTGACAATATCCTCTTTTTGTCTGTCCCTACTCTATTCTCTCAACTTCCTTAGTTACGGACTGCTGCCTCTACCTTTCCATCCTCTATTCGCCCTTCAGCATAGTCTCAATTTTCAGCCTCATTTCCTTCCTGATACATGATCATCTTTGCTCACAGATTTTGCCTCATTTACAAACTATTCTCAGGATAATTCTTCCAGAGCTAACTTATCATAGGCATACTGCCTAAAGCCCATGATACTTTAAGGATACACAAAACTGTTTTAATTTTAATTTATTTTAAAATCAGAAGAAAAATGAGTGAAATAATAAACTATATTCTTTGTACCAATGCACTTATAATTCCTAATATCTTTATGGAGGAAAGGACCCACAAAGGCAAAATTTTCTAGGTCCCACAGATGTTCATGGTAGGCCCTGAATTCTTCAAAGTCAGCCTAGCCCTATATCCCTCCAAACTCAAAACTGGTCCATTCTGGCCTCATGGGTAAGACCCAGGCCAGAGGTGACTGTATGAGTGTTTATTTCAAAACCTGATTTATAGTGACAGTTGCATAACTTGCTAAATTTATTAAAAATTGTTAAAGGCCACTTGCAATAGAATGACTTTCATGATATGTAAAATATACCTCATTGTACAAATTGTACAAAAAAGATATAGATTTTTAAAAAGAAACATTAGTTTATCTAAAGACACAGAAAGATGAATTTCAGACTATTATACTTATTTGAGATTCAAAAGTTTATCCATAAAAACATGCTACAATAAAGCTAAAATTTTATTGACCTTAAATATGAACAATATTATGAATGTGGAGAAAAAATAGAGACATCAAAAATGCTTAAACATCCTATATGTGAAAATAATTATGAAAGTTTGGTGCTAAAAAAACTATCTCATTGTAGTAGTAATTATGGGAGCCTGGTTGCAATTAAGTACAGGAAGGATATTAAAACTTCCAAAAGATATTTCTGTAAGCCACAACAGAAGAATAAGAGCAACAGAATAATTAGAACCACATCCAAACCCACTTCCTTGTTATTTGCCAACATCATTTAAAGAACACTGTTTAGATGCTGACATAAGACAATCTTCAGTTGACAACTTTAAAATATGTTAAAATTTTTTTTTAAATCAAAGAATTTTATGACAAAGGTTAAAAGTTTATAGCCTTGAAACTACAAAAAATATGGTGCCCACTACAAACCACATCCCGGCAACAGTCATGTATCTACAATGAAATGGTTTTGTTGTGGTTGAGGCGATCAACTCTGAGTTAATAATTAGCTACTATTCAAATCAAGTGTAACTTGTCTAATTGTACACTAGATCATTTTTAAGAAGGGGAGCACAAAATTTAATTTTTAGCAACTGATACTGAATACTATAATCATTTGTCATCCTATGTAATGCAATCAAGTGAATAGAGAAGTACTTTTTTTAACCACCTCAAGAAATCACGGTCATTTTTCAGGCAGCTGAAATTAAGTTCAAATGTTATGTGCTTGATACAGGTGAACATTTAAATAAAAAAAGGAAATGAACACATTTTTTTAAAAGGTGAAGTTTCCTATTATGTTACTTTGAAAAGTATCTAGAAATAGCACTTACCACTTACTTTATATAGCAGATTTTAACTATTTTGTGGTTTGGTTTTTGGATCTAGAATCTATAAATATTATCTTAAATTGAAAGACTAAGTAAAGTTAGTCAAGATTCTTCTATTATGAAAAGTTATAATTATATAATAAGATAATTATGTCACTAACCAAATTTTAGCCTCAGCACATTTATAACACTGAAATATTTTTTCAATAACCTAATAAAACTAATGCTAGTAATCAGTAAAATATTTTCTAATTTACAAGGGATTTTTTACATCCTCTATTGCTTTACATCCTCAAAACACTCCAGTATGTTTATATAGTGAACATTTCTTGACTGGCTCTCCAATACCCACTTCCCTTTCCTGGGCCAAGAAATAACCACACCATTCTTTGGGTGAACCACCTCTCCCTTGTCACAGCCATATAGTTTGGGTGGAATTAACCCATCTCAAGTACCAGGCAGAGCCTACACCATTCAGTACATCCTATCTTTCAGGCCTCATTATTTGGCTTTAATTTTTAACTATAATTTCAATATCTTTATGAAGGAAAGGACCCACAAAGGCAAATTTTCTCAAAAGATTAGGAGAGCCTGCTATTTAACAAATACAGAGCTGGGCTTTGAGTATATGACCATAAGCAAGAACAAACATTAGTCCTGCACTAATGGAATTTACAATCTCAAGGAGCAACATGAACAACATAGACACACACCCAAAATGGGTGGAATGTATTAAAGTGTGCACATATGCATGAGTTTGCATTCACTGAACCATCACTTTGAAACAGCCCTATTAATGAGTCCACCCACCTCCACCCCATCACTAAGGAACCACACAAATCCATACCGTGAACCACTGTGTCTGGTGCTGGAAGAGAATTAAACTTTATGATACTCTACAAGATACTTTTTTTCCGAAGCCAATTAATTAATCAAAGCAGTTTAGATAGAGATCAGGACACCTAAGCAGAGCCCAAATCCAGGACCAGCTACACAATTTGAGAGTGCTGGTGCAAAATTAAACATGTAGGGCCTCTTGTTCAAAAACTATTGAGACTTTTAAGGCAGTGACAGCAGAGCATTTAAATTAAGCCTAGGGACCTCTGCCACTGCAGGGGTCACACACCCATGAATCCTTTATGGCTCACATACTTATTGGATGTGCAAGTTTTAGCCAATCACTTAACCTACCTCAGATTCCTTACAGCTATAAAATTAAGGGGAGAGAAGAAAAGAATTTCAGCTTCTTCACATAACTAACATATGTGTTTCTCTGTTAAGGAGCTAGATCATTCGTATGAGAGAGTCCTTTTACCCTTTTATATAACAATTAAAATTCTAACTGTGGCTCAAAGGTAACATTGAAAACACATATATAGCATTTCACCTTCAACCATAGTAATGTTTTTTACCTCTATGCACCTCCTTAATTTTGTCCCAGAGAAAAAAAATCTCCAAAGCAGTGTTCCAAGTTTACTATTTTCCCATGTATGCCATTTAAATATGAAATTCCCAACTGAGCTCTCTGTCTATGATGTAATTTTTCCCACAGTAAAATGTCTCCTTGCACAAATTAGATATTTTCTTTTTTCTATCCCTGAAAAATTATCTATTCAGAATCAACTTCACATATGGTACAGCATCTGGGTCTGCTCCAGCAAAAAAAGGAGGCAAGTGTCATTTGAGAGGAAGTTAACCCTTTTATTCCACCAGTTTAGTAATTAGCATAATATAACTGATAAAGTATCCAAACCAGGGGTTCTTAATCTGGAATCCATGGAAATAATTCTGGGAACTAATTAACTTAAATGGAAAAAAATATATCTTTATTTTCATCAACCTCTAATGAAAATTTAGTATTTTCTTCAATTACGAATGTAGGCAACAAACCTTATAGGAGCATTAGCAGTACCTATGACTTGATCACCAATAAATATTATAGATATTATCATATTACAGTTATTGAAAATATCTTAAAATATCATTTATGCTCAACACTACCTCAAAATTGCAATAGTAATTGGACCCACTGATTGAGTTTGTGGCAAAAAATAATGTATGTTACTATAATACAAAATTGATTTTTAAATTGGAATAACTGTATTTTAACATAATTAGCTTCCTTTGTAATCCTAAGCATTTTAAAAACATAATTCTGAGAAAAAATCCACAGACTTCACCAGATTAACCAAAGGGTCCATAGCCCAAAAACGTGAAAAGGCTCCGGTCAAAGGAAGTCCCAGAGCTCATGAGACAACAAAATAGAAACAACTACACTCTTGTCTCACAAGTAGTAATAGACCTATGCTAATAAAACAATCCTTAAAATTTTATTTAACAGCAATATCTACATACAACAAAATCTTTGTGGTCTATTTATTTTAACATGACAGAAACTAAGCACACCAAAACAGAGCAGATCTGATGTTGTTTGGGGAGATTTTTGTTTTGTTTTTTATTTTTTGCACATGTAAGCATTGAATTTGATGTGAAAGAGATACACATCAAAGATACGCAGTTTTATACCACTATCTAAAATGTTACTTGGATCAGTACCTGAGATGACAATAGGTTACAATCAATGAAGAGTCCTTTTCCGGTTTTATATCTTTGTATCAGTCCAGCCATAATGGCTCCATAAGCATACAGGCCAGTGGCAAGATCAGTCATGGCTACTCCGGGACGAACTGGATCTCCATCCTGATGAGAGGGTTAACAAAAGCAGAGAAAACTAAAAATGAAAACCATGATATGATTTTTCAAATATTCTAAGATCAAACAGAAGAAAGAATTGTATCTGACATCTGCACACATACACACAAAATACAACAAACTGTTATTGTGAATATTTGTTGGTGGTGAGAATATGTTTGTATTTGTATATTTGCCATATTTCTCACTCCACCCCCTTACCAACCAAACTAATCCAAAAAAAAAAAAAGATTTCGTAACATTTCTGACGTTCCTTAATATATTTTGCTTTATTTATATGAAAAAAGTAAATAATTGAATTTTAATTTAAATGGGTTAATCTGTTGGAAAAGAGTTAAAGTATT
Source organism: Smutsia gigantea (assembly GCA_032199065.1). NCBI lineage: Eukaryota > Metazoa > Chordata > Mammalia > Pholidota > Manidae > Smutsia > Smutsia gigantea. Next base: position 46,182 of record JAVSCE010001561.1, on the reverse strand, counting down.
TTTTTTTTCTGTTGGGGAGGAGGCTCTCCTAAGAAGAAAGAAGGCAGAAGACCTGGTCTAATCTCCTTATAAAAATGTTAATAATTGGCAAATATACTAATGTTATTTTTTTAAATAAAAAAGCACTTATCCATAGGAGGCTTTCATTAGGACACTCCTTCTTTAGAATTATTATGGTAAACAAACACAGAATCTATACATTTATGGGGTATGAAGTGTGAGTTATGCAACTATCTGAGTATAAAATGGAGATGTTTCACAGCCTGTAAGCTCCCTGTTGTATGAGGTAATCCATGTGCTTCATCAGTGATCTTGTCTCCTGCTGTGGATTTGAGAGCTTTGCCTATTGTGGGGAGAAAGAATCCGGGTCTCTCTCAATGTCCAGGACCACTCTCTCTGATTCTCCTGTGCCTTTTGATTGCTTACATCCTTGAAATTACAAGTAAAGCTTGATACTGATTAACATCTGCAATTCCTGTCAGTCTGATTTGACAATCTAATCCTTGAACCATATGTAAAAGATATTAGAACAGTGCCTGACAAATAATAAGTAGCCTATAAGAATTAGCTATCAAAATTACCATCAACATTATTATCAGTCATTGTTAGATCAAAGAGTTCCTATTTTTCACAAGCCTAAATTCTGTGAAGGCTTTCGTTGCACAGAATACCTAAAAAAACCTACATTTAACATTTCATCTGGTTGATACATTCATTCAAGCACTTCCTTATTCATTAACTCCAGCTGCTAGTCAGTCATTTTCAGAAGCTAATTTTCCCTTTTCTGTAGCCCATACCCAAACCATGCTAATCATCTCACAAGAGTGCTAATAATGTCAAAAGCAAGTGAAACTACATAATGACTAAACTTTTTTTCCCTGCTTTTCAACACAATTTCAAGGACAATCTGATAATGAAAATTGGAAACTCCTGGCAGTTTTCTATTATTACTGACAAAACTTGTAACCAGTGGCTTGAATAAGTAAATTTTAAATTAAATTTGCCTTTGGGATTTAAGATTACTTGAAGTATTAAAAGTGAGAGAAAGTTCAAATTTAAGTTTATAGATAGCTGCTTTCTCAGTATAAAATTAATATAATGTATTTTATTTGTTATACTTCTCAGACAAATAGAAATAAATAAGATAATAAATCTTTTATATTATATTTAAAATTTTCTGGAGAGGGGAGACTACATCTGATTGATATTCTAAAAACATCACTACATTATCCAGAATAATTGTCAGATGTATGAGCATTAGACATTAAGTCATCCAGATATTACAGGCAATATTGTCTTTGTTAAAAATGACCATTTGTTACCATATGATTTCACTTATTAAAACCCAAAAACTAAAACAAATGAACAAACAAACAAACAAAACAGAGATAAACTCATAAACACTGAGAACAAAGTGGTGGTCGCCATAGGAGAGGGGAATGGAGGGACGGGCAAAACAGATGAAGAGGATAAAGAGGGGAAAACTTCCAATTATGAAATAATTAAGTCACAGCACGGAAAAATAGAACATATAGAATATAGACAACAATACTGTAATATTTTGTATGGTAACAGTTAGTGATTCCACTTACCATGATGAGTATTTTGCAACATAATTATTGAGTCACTATGTTGTATACCTGAAGCCAATATAATATCATCTATACTTCAATTAAAAATAAAATAATAGAATTCAATTAGACAGATTGTTGCACAAATGAAAAAAATGACCATTTGCACAAATACCTGTAGTGAAAAACCAAATGACAACAGGCTTGTTAACATGTTTTAGATTCAAAGGATAAAATAGGCTGAAAATGAAAGCATGGGAAAGATATATCATATAAACAGCAGCCATAAGAATGCTGGAGTGTCTCCTAATTTCAGACAAAGCAGACCTTAAAACACATGCAAAAATATGTTACTAGAGAAAAAGAGAAAGATTTTATAATTAAAAGGGTTAGTCAATGCATTAGGAAGATACAACAATTATAAACATACATGTACCAAACAATAGGGCCACCAAAATACACAAAGCAAAAAAGTAACAGATTTGAAGGGAGAAATGGACATCTCAGGAATAATAGTAGGACACTTCAAAACTCAAATATGAATAATGAATAGAACAACTAGAAAGAAGATCAAAAGAGAAAGAAAAGATTTGAGCAACACCATAAGCAAAGTATTGCCAATAGGTATCTATAAAACATTCCATCAACAAAAACAAAATGCACATTTTTCTCAAGTACACATGGACTAATCTCCAAGATAGACCATATCCTAGGCCATAAAACAAGCTAAAATAAATTTAAGAGTGAGTTCATACAGAATATGTTTGTAGATGAGAATATAATGAAAGTAGAATCAATAACAAAGGCATATTTGGAAAACCCAAAAATATGTGGACAGCAAATAACATGATCCCCAAACACCAATGAGTAACAGAGGAAAGAGAAGACATAAGAAATTAGAAAATACAAATACAACATACCAAAATTTATGGAATGCAGCTAAAGCAGTATTTTAGGGAAATTTATACCTGCAAATACCTATACCAAAAAAAAAAAGACTTCAAATCAATAATATAGCCTTTCATCTTAATACATTGGAAAAAGTAGAGCAAACTAAACTCAAAGCAAGCAAAAAGAAGGAAATAATATAAATTAGAGGAGAAAATACTGAAATAGGGAATAAAGTCCAGTAGAGAAAATCAACAAAACAAAAAATTGACTCCTTAAAAAGACCAACAAAATTGACATATTTATCTGAACTTCCCAAGAAAAAAAAAGAAAGAAGATTCAAATTACTAAAATTAGGAATGAAAGAAGGAATATGGTTAATGACCTTAAAGAAATAAAAAAGATTATATGAACTATGAGCAATTGTATGCTAACAAATTAAATAACCCAGATAAAATGGACAAATTCCTAGAATGATACAAACTAATGAAACTGACTAAAGAATAAACAGAAAAACTGAGGACATATGACAATTAGAGATATTGAATTCATAATCAAAATGCTTCCAACAGAATTTAAAAAGCCCAGGCTTTTTTTAGCTTAACTCGTGGATTTTACCAAGCAATTAAAGAATTAACATTAATTCTTCACAAATGTTTCCAAAAGCTGGAAGAGGAGGGAGCACGTTTCAACTTATTCCATGAGACCAGTAATATATTGAGGTCAAGCTATGCAAGGACATCAAAAGAAAATAAAACTACAGACCAATATACCTTATTATTATGACCACAAAAAGACCTCAACAAAACACTAGCAAACTGAATTTAAAATATATAAAAAGAATTATACACCATGATAATTGGGACTTTTCTCAGGAAATCAAGGTTAGTTTAACATTTGAACATCCATCACTCCAACACACCATATCATTAGAATAAAGGACAAATGCAACATGATCATCTCAATAGATGCAAAAAAAGCATTTACTAAAACTCAACACTCTTCATGATAAAATACTCAACACACTAGGAATAAAAGTGAATTTCTTCAATCTCATAAAGGGCATATGTGAAAAAACAAAGCCAACATTATAGTTAAAGATGAAAGACTGAAGGCTTCACCCAGTGTCAGGAACAAGACAAGGGTATCTGCTCTCATCACTCCAATTCAACAGTATACAGGCTATGTTAGCCAATGCAATTAGAGAAGAAAAAGAAATAAAAGGACTCTAGACTGGACATAAAGACGTAAAACTATCTCCATTTGCAGATGACATAATCTTGTATACAGAAAAGTCTAAGGAATCCACTGAAAAAACTCTTAGAACTGATAAATTAGTTCAGTAGGTCTGTAAGATACAAAACAATATGCAAAAACCAATTGCATTGCTACAAAGTAACAATAAACAATCCAAAAATGATATTAAGAAAACAATTCCATTTATAATAGCATGAAAAAAGAAAGCACTTAGGAATAAATTAGACAAAAGCAGTACAAACTTAACCCCTTAAAACTATAAAACATTGTTCAAGAAATTAAAGAAGACAAAATAAATAAAAAGACATCTGATTGTCATGAATCAGAACACTTAATATTGTTAATATGGCAATACTCCCCACTGATCTACAGATTCAATGCAACTAACCCTACCAAAATCCTATATTCCCTTTTTTGCAAAAATAAAATCTGATCCTGTAATTCATATGGAAATACCAGGGACAAAGACCAAAAGTATCTATAAAAAGAAGAATAAAGTTGGAAAATTCATACTTCCAAATTTCAAAAGTACTACAAGATACTATAAACAAGGTAGCATGGTATTGGCATAAGACATATATACAGCTAACAGAAGTTCTCAGATTTACTTTCAATTCATTTTTGACAAGCATACCAAGATATTTCAATGGGGAAAAATAGTCTTTTCAAAAAACGAAAAAGATTTCAAAAGAATGAAGTTGAACACCCAACTCACACTATATACAAAAATTAACTATAAATGGACCATAGACCTACACATAAAAACTGAAACTATAAAACAGAAGAAAACAGAGGAGTAAATCCTTATGATCTTTAATTTGGCAATTATTGCTTAGATGTGACACCAAATAGCAAAAAAAAAGAAGAAAAAATATATAAATGGAACATCATTAAAATTTTTAAAGTATGTTTAAAGGAAACCATCAAGAAAATTAATAGACAACCCAAAGAATAGGATAAAGTTTTACAAATCACATACCTGATACAGAACCTACAAATAGAATTTTAAAAGAACACTTACAACTCAATAATAAGAAGACAAATAACCTGTTTTTTTTAATGGGCAAAGGATCTGAATAGAAATTTTTCCAAAGAAGATATACAAATGGTAATTAAGCACATGAAAAGATGTTCAACATCATTAGCCATCAGAGAAATACAAATGAAAACCACAATAACCTTACAACTCAATAATAGAAAGACAAATGACCCAATTAAAATTGAGCAGAGGGTTCAAATGTACATTTCTCCAAAGATATATGAATAGCCAATAAACACATGAAAAGGTGCTCAACATCATTAGTCATTAGGGAAACGCAAATCAAAACAATGAGATACCACTGTCACACCCACTAGAATGGCTACTATGAAAAAGAAAGATAATAACAAGTGTTAGCAAGGATGTGGAAAAATCAAAACTCTGGTGGGATTGTGAAATGGTATATTCACTGTAGAAAACAGTTTGGCAATTCCTCAAAATTAAACACAGTTACCATATGACCCAGCAATTCCACTTATATAGGTATTCAGCTGAGAATGAAAACACGTCCTCACAAAAAACTCATACATAAATTTTCACAGAAGCATTATTCAAAATAGCCTGAGTGGAAGTATCCCAAATGTCCATCAACTGATAAATGGATAAATAAAATGTGTGTTAGCCATACAGCAGGATATTTACTTATTGCCTGCAATAAAAAGAAATGAAGTATTGATACATCCTACATTGTGGAAGAACCTTGAAAACATAATGTGAGAGAAGCCAGAAGGGCTCATATTACATGACACTTATTTTCATGAAATGTCCAGAATAGGCAAATCCACAGAGATGAAAAGCAGAGGCAAGAGCTGGGAGGAAGTGGGGATAAGGAGTGCTGCTAATGGATATGGGATTTCCTTATAGAGTAATAAAAATATTCTAAAATTGATTGTGGTTGCACAACTGTGAATGTGTGCAAAGCTATTAGATCGTACACTATAAAAGAATGAATTGTATGATATGTGAATTATAACTTCATAAAGATTTCTTTTAATAACATTATAATATGGGCAATTAAAACAGAAAAAATAGAAATAAATATAAATAAAGTTTTTGAAAGGTCTTTTTAAAGGCCTACTAAAGTACATGACAGTGGAAACTGTAGAAGTTATATTTCTTTCAGGGCTGTTTGGTAGCAACAATTACAGAAGATATGCCATCTTTTTCTAGTATAATTCAGAGATGGCTATGCTTATACACTGAAAATCCCTCATAATCATATTTCTGTCATCAAAGAATTGTCAGCATGCCAGAAGAATAAGGAAGTGTAAATCATTACCACTTAGTGAGCAGGAAACCCACAGAGAAGCATATTGTGGCTGTGAAGTGACTAAATATTCCCAGGGGCAATCAGACAGAAACTGAGAAAGCATTGTGGATATGCAAGATAAGAAACTCTCCTTCCAAATCTACAGTTCCATTGGAGCCCTACTACCATGACAATACAAAACAATGGGTCCCTTCTCCTCAAATCTGGAATAAATGGAGTGGTACTATCTCCTCATGTCAGTAGGTATAGGAATTTATCATTCAGAATACTTAGAAAGTATACATGAGGAAAAATGGGTAATTAACTGACCTTGTTTAGCAATATGCCCTAGAATCCCATGATAATTTATTGAAAGTGTATTTAAATGGATGTGTACACTTTTAGAAATTAAGTAATATTTTTATTTTACTTTAATGTAACCCTTTTGTAAGAACAATTTGTGATCATTTTTCTGTAAAAATAAAACAGATGTACTTCTTATCAACAAAGGTACAGTAAAATGATGTTTCTAGCAAAACTGAAGGAACAAAATAGCAGCAAACTCACAGACTCCAAGAAGGGCCTAGTGGTTAGCAAAGGGAAAGGGTTGGGGAGGGCAGGTGGGGAGAGAGGGAGAAGGGGATTAAGGGGCACTATAATTCGCAATCACAATATAGGTAGGTCACGGAGAAGGCACTACAATATGGAGAAGACAAGTAATGACTCTATAGCATCTTACTATGCTGATGGACAGTGACTGGAATGTGAGGGGGTGAGTACTTGATAATATGGGTGAATGTTAAAACCACAATGTTGTTCATGTGAAACCTTCATTAGATTGTATATCAATGATAATTTAATAAAAAAAAGAAAGACGAGGAGGATTCTACTTAAGACATACAGCTACAGCAAGAGGACAAAGTATAAAATAAAAAGATTAAAAGCCTTCCCTATTACACACTTTCTATATTCATTCATGTATTCCCCACTCTCACTACTATCAATGTTGTTTTCTTATACACTCTCATCCCCTATTTATTCATGTATCCAAATAATCATTAAAAGTAAAACCTGAACATTAGTGGAAAAAACTAGTGAAATTTGAATAAAGTGTGGAGCTTAGTTAACAATATTGTACAAGTGTCAATTTCTTAGTTTTGATCATTGTACTACAGTTTTGTAAAATGTTAACATTTCAAAATGGTAAAAGGTATAAGATAAACTATATACCGTATATGCTAATGTTGAAGTGTATAGAAACTTCCTGTACCATTCTTGCAACTTTTAGAAAATATAAAATTGTTTCAAAATTTAGAAGTTGAAAACTAAATCCTGAGTTCCTCCCTTGAAAAATATGACAATTTTGAAAAGGCAGAAATGTTTTTAGTGGTTCTTATGTTTTAAAAACAATGTAATGTATTCATTTTGCTGATGGGTTCCTTTGCTGTGCAGAAGCATTTTGGTTTGGTGTAGTCCTACTTGTTTAATTTTGCTTCTGTTTCCTTGCCTGGGGAGAGATATCCAGAAAAAAATTTTAAAGGCTGATGTTCAAGAGCTTACTGCCCATGTTTTTTTTTTTGGATTTTTTTTTATAATTTATTTTGGTATCATTAATCTACAATTACATGTGCAATACTATGGTTATTAAACCGCCCCGTTCATCAGGTCCCCCACACCAACCAAATTACAGTCACTGTCCATCAGCAAAGTGAGATGCTATAGATTCACTACTTGTCTTCTCTGAGTTGTACAGCCCTCCCCATGCCCCCCCAACATTACATCTGCTAATCGTAATGCCCCTTTTTCCCTCTTACCCCTCCCTTCCCACCCATCTTCCCCAGTCCCTTTCCCTTTGGTAATTATTAGTCCGTTCTTGGGTTCTGTGAGTCTGCTGCTGTTTTGTGCATTCAGTTTTTTTTTTTTGTTCTTATACTCCACATATGAGTGAAATCATTTGATACTTGTCTTTTTCGGCTTGGCTTATTTCACTGAGCATAATACCCTCTAGCTCCATCCATGTTGTTGCAAATGGTAGGATTTGTTTTCTTCTTATGACTGAATAATATTCCATTGTGTATATGTACCACTTCTTCTTTATCCATTCATCTACTGATGGACACTTAAGTTGCTTGATTTCTTGGCTATTTTAAATAGTGCTGCAATAAACATAGGGGTGCATGTCTTTTTCAAACTGGGCTGCTGCAGTCTTAGGGTAAATTCCTAGGAGTGGAATTCCTGGTTCAAATGGTATTTCTATTTTGAGTTTTTGGAGGAACCTCCATACTGCTTTCCACAATGGTTGAACTAATTTGCAGTCCCACTAGCAGTGTAGGAGGGTTCCCTTTTCTCCACATCCTCGCCAACATTTGTTGTTGTTTCTGTTTTGGATGTTGGCCATTCTCACTGGTGTGACGTGATATCTCATTGTGGTTTAATCTGCATTTCTCTGATTATTACCAATGTGGAGCATCTTTTCATGTGCCTGTTGGCCATCTGAATTTCTTCTTTAGAGTAGTGTCTATTCATGTCCTCTGCCCATTTCTTAATTGGACTATTTGCCTTTTGTTTGCTAAGGTGTATAAGTTCTTTATATATTCTGGATGTCAACCACTTATCACATATGTCACTTATGAATATACTCTCCCATACTATAGGATGTCTTTTTGTTCTACTGATGGTGTCCTTTGCTGTACAGAAGCTTTTCAGCTTGATATGGTCCCACTTATTCATTTTTGCTTTTGTTTCCCTTGCCCGGGGAGATATGTTCATGAAGAAGTTGCTCATGTTTATGTCCAAGAGATTTTTGCCTATGTTTTTTTCTAAGAGTTTTATGATTTCATGACTTACATTCAGGTCTTTGATCCACCTTGAGTTTACCTTTGTGTATGGGGCTAGACAGTAGTCCAGTTTCATTCTCTTACATGTAGATGTCCAGTTTTTCCAACACCAGCTGCTGAAGAGGCTGTCATCTCCCCATTGTATATCCAAGGCACTTTTATCAAATATTAATTGACTGTATATGTTTGGGTTAATGTTTGGATTTTCTATTCTGTTCCACTGGTCTGTGGGTCTGTTTTTGTGCCAATACCAAATTGTCTTGATTACTGTGGCTTTGTAATAGAGCTTGAAGTCAGGGAACGTAATTCCCCCTGTTTTATTCCTCCTTCTCAGGATTGCTTTGGCTATTCGGGGTCTTTTGTGGTTCCATATGAATTTTAGAATTATTTGTTCGAGTTCATTGAAGAAAGCTGCTGGAAGTTTGATAGGGATTGTGTTGAATCTGTAGATTGCTTTAGGTAGTATAGCCATTTTGACAATATTTATTCTTCCTTGCCAAGAGCATGGGATGCATTTCCATTTGTTAGTGTCCTCTTTAATTTCTCTTAGGAGGGTCTTGTAGTTTTCAGAGTACAGGTCTCTCACTTCCTTCGTTAGGTTTATTCTTAGGTATTTTATTCTTTTGGATGCAATTGTGAATGGAATTGTTTTTCTGATTTCTCTTTCTGTTAGTACATCGTTAGTGTATAGGAAAGCAACAGGTATCTGTCTGCTAATTTTGTATCCCACAACTTTGCTGAATTCAGATATTAGTTCTAATAGTTTTGGAGTGAGTCTTTAGGGTTTTTAAAGTACAGTATCATGTCATCTGCAAATAGTGACAATTTGACTTCTTCTTTACCAATCTGGATGCCTTGTATGTCTTTGTTTTGTATGATCGCCATGGCTAGGACTTCCAGTACTATGTTGAATAACAGTGGAGAGAGTGGACATCCCTGTCTTGTGCCCGATCTTAGATGAAAAGCTTTCAACTTCTCGCCGTTAAGTATGATGTTAGCTGTGGGTTTGTCATATATGGCCTTTATGATGTTGAGGTACTTGCCATCTATACTTATTTTGTTGAGAGTTTTAATCATGAATGGATGCTGAATTTTGTCAAATGCTTTTTCAGCATCTATGGAGATGATCATGTGGTTTCTGTTCTTCTTTTTGTTGATGTGGTGGACGATGTTGATGGATTTTCGAGTGTTGTACCATCCTTGCATCCCTGGGATGAATCCCACTTGATCCTGGTGTATGATCCTCTTGATGTATTTTCGAATTCGGTTTGCTAATATTTTGTTGAGTATTTTTGCATCTATGTTCATCAGGGATATTGGTCTGTAATTTTCTTTTTTGGTGGGGTCTTTGCCCAGTTTTGGTATTAGAGTGATGCTGTCTTCATAGAATGAGTTTGGAAGTATTCCCTCCTCTTCTACTTTTTGGAAAACTTTAAGGAGAATGGGTGTTATTTCTTCTCTATATGTCTGGTAGAATTCAGAGGTGAATCCATCAGGTCCGGGGATTTTGTTCTCGGGTAGTTTTTTGATTACCGATTCAATTTCGTTGCTGGTGATTGGTCTGTTTAGTTTTTCTGTTTCTTGCTTGGTCAGTCTTGGAAGGTTGTATTTTTCTGAGAAGTTGTCCATTTCTTCCATGTTTTCCAGCTTGTGAGCATATAGATTCTCATAATATTCTCTTAAAATTCTTTGTATTTCTGTGGGGTCCATCATGATTTTTCCTTTCTCATTTCTGATTCTGTTTATGTGTGCAGATTCTCTTTTTCTCTTAATGAGTCTGGCTAGGGGTTAATCTATTTTGTTCATTTTTTCAAAGAACCAGCTCTTGGTTTCATTGATTTTTTCTATTGTTTTATTCTTCTCAATTTTATTTATTTCTTCTCTGATCTTTATTATGTTCCTCCTTCTGGTGACTTTGGGCCTCCTTTGTTCTTCTTTTTCTAATTTCAGTAATTGTGTCTTTAGACTATTCATTTGGGAATGTTCTTCCTTCTTTAAATAGGCCTGGATTGCAATATACTTTCCTCTTAGAACTGCCTTTGCTGCGTCTCAAAGAAGTTGTGGCTTTGTGTTGTTGTTGTCATTAGTCTCCATGTATTCTTTGATTTCTGTTTTGATTTGGTCATTAACCCATTGATTAATTAGGAGAATGTTGTTAAGTCTCCATGTATTTGTGAGCCTTTTTGGTTTCTTTCTAAAATTTATTTCTAGTTTTATACCTTTGTGATCTGAGAAGTTGGTTGGTAGGATTTCAATATTTTTGAATTTACTGAGGTTCTTTTTGTGGCCTCATATGTGGTCTATTCTGGAAAATGTTCCATGTGCACTTGAGAAGAATGTGTATCTTGCTGCTTTTGGGTGTAGAGTTCGGTAGATGTCTGTTAGGTCCATCTGTTCTAGTCTGTTGTTCAGTGCCTCTGTATTTTTACTTATTCTCTGTCTGGTTTATCTGTCCTTTGGAGTGAGTGGTGTGTTGAAGTCTCCTAAAATGAATGCATTGCTCTGTATTTCCTCCTTTAAATCTGTTAGTATTTGTTTTACATATGTGTTGGGTGCATATATATTAATAATGGTGAGATCTTCTTGTTGGATTGACCCTTTTATCTTTATGTAATGTCCTACTTTATCTCTTGTGACTTTCTTTGTTTTGAAGTCTATTTTGTCTGATACAAGTACTGCAACTCCTGCTTTTTTCTCTTTGTTGTTTGCATGAAATTTTTCCATCCCTTCACTTTTAATCTGTGTATATCTTTGGGTTTGAGGTGAGTCTCTTGTAAGCAGCATATAGATGGGTCTTGGTTTTTTATCCATTCTGTTACTCTGTGTCTTTTGATTGGTGCATTCAGTCCATTTACATTTAGGGTGATTATTGATAGATATGTACATATTGCCATTGCTGGCTTTAGATTCGTGGTTACCAAAGGTTCAAGGGTTGCTTCTTTACTATCTAACAATCTAACTTAACTTTCTTATTAAGTTATTGTAAATACCATCTGATGTTTCTGTATTTCTTTCCCTTCTTATTCTTCCTCCTCCATTCGTTATATACTAGGTGTTTTATTCTTTGCCTTTAGTTAGTATTTGGATGATCTTCTTTCTTTGCTATGATTTTATTTTCTCTGGTGACATCTTTTTAGCCTTAGGTGTGCTTCCCTCTAGAGCAGTCCATTTAAGATATCCTGTAGTGGTGGCTTATGAGAGGCAAACTCTCTCAACTTTCATTTGTCTGAAAATTGTTTAATCCCTCCATCATATTTAAATGATAATCATGCTGCATACAATATTCTTGGTTCGAGGCCCTTCTGTTTCATTACGTTAAATATATCATGCCATTCTCTTCTGGCGTGTAAGGTTTCTGTTGAGAAGACTGATGATAGTCTGATGGGTTTTCCTTTGTAGGTGTTTTTTCTCTCTCTGCCTTTAATACTCTGTCCTTATCTTTGATCCTTGCCATTTTAATTATTATGTGTCTTGGTGTTGTCTTCCTTGGGTCCCTTGTGTTGGGAGATCTGTGGGCTTCTGTGGACTGCGAGACTATTTCCTTCCCCAGCGTGGGAAAGTTTTCAGCAATTATTTCTTCGAAGATACTTTCTATCCCTTTTTCTCTCTCTTCTTCCTCTGGTACTCCTATAATGCGAATATTGTTCCTTTTGGATTGGTCACACAGTTCTCTTAATATTCTTTCATTCCTGGAGATCCTTTTATCTCTCTCTGCCTCAGCTTCTCTGTATTCCTGTTCTCTGATTTCTATTCCATTAACAGTCTCTTGCATCTCATCCAGTCTGCTGTTAAGCCCATCAATCGCTTGTCTGATTTCTGCATTGTCTTTCCTCACTTCCCTCACTTCCTCCTTCAGCTCTTGCACATTTCTCTGTAGATCCATCAGCATGGTTATGACTTTTGTTCTGAATTGTTTTGCAGGAAGACTGTGCATTTCCATCCCTTCAGGCTCCCTCTCTGGGGTTGTCTGGTTGATCTTAGTCTGGACCATATTCCTCTGTCTTTTCTTGGCTATAGACGTGGTTGCTGGTAGTTGCCACATATGTTAGCTGGGCTCTTTAAGATGGGAGTAGAGTCTGTGGGGATGGTGTAGGTGGCACTGTTGCTCCACTATTCTGCAGCCATGGCCGTGGCTGCGCCCCTCCGCAGGGCCCTTTATAGATCTGCCTCGCGGGGTGCCGTGTCCTCTCAGGTGTAGCTGCATGCTGTGCGCTTTCCTGTGTATTGTGGTCTCTCTTTTAGGAATAGTTGTATTTGCTGTATTTTCATAGATACATATAGTTTTGGGAGGAGATTTCTGCTGCCCTGCTCATGCCACCACCTTCCTGGAAGTGCCCATGTTTTCTTTAAAGAGTTTTATGGGTTTAGGTGTTACACTTAGATCTATAATCTATTCTGAGTTTATTTTTGTGTGTGGTGTTAAGACTGACCCAGTTTCATTCTTTTGTATGTAGCTGTCCAGTTTTCCAAACACCGTTTATTAAAGAGACTGTCTTTCCCTCATTGTATTTTCTTGCCTCCTTTGTCATATATTAATTGACCATGCAAGCACGAGTTTATTTCTGGGCTCTCTATTGTGTTCCATTGATCCATGTATCTGTTCTTATGCCAGTACCGTACTGTTTTGATTAGTGTATCTTTGTAATGTAGCCTGAAATCAGGGAGCATAATACCCAGTATAATACCCCCCAGCTTTGTCCTTTTTTCTCAAGATTGCTTTGCCTATTCAGGGTCTTCTATAGTTCCATACAAATTTTAGGATTACTGCTCTAATAACCATGAAAAAAAATGCCACTGCTATTTTGATAGGAATTGCACTGAATCTGTAGATCACTTTGGGAATTATGGCCATTTTGACAATATTAATTGTTCTTACCAGTGAGTATGGAATATATTTCCATTTATTTCTGTCTTCTTCAATTTCTTTCATAAGTGTATCAGTTTTCAGAGTACAGGTCTTTCACCTCCTTGTTGAGATTTATTCCTAGGTATTTTATTCTTTTTGATGCAATTGTAAATGGGATTGTTTTCTTGATTTCTCTTTCTGCCAATTCATTATTAGTATATAGAAAACAGATTTCTGTACATTGCTTTGTATCCTGTGACTTTACTGAATTCACTTTTAGTTCTAATAGTTTTTTTTTTTGGTTGAGTTTTTAGGATTTTCTGTATAACATGATATAATCTCCATTAGTGACAGTTTTACCTCTTCCTTACCAATTTGGATGCCTTTTGTCCTTTTTTATGCCCCATTTCTATGCGTAGGACTCCCAGTATTATGTATGAAAGGAAGAGAAGAAAACAGGGAGAAAAAAACATCTCTAAAGGTGTTGTTTGCTTTATATTACAATGTCCTAAATTATAAAATTAAGAATTTTTAAAAGATTATTTCCAAGACACAATTTAAGATTGTTTAACATTTTCACTCATTCTTCCATATCTGTTCCCACTACTTTCAGTTTGCCAAGTGAAATGATTTTTTAAAAGCAAAGAAGGTGAAGATGGAAAAAGAAAAGTCATGTTTTTCTAAGTTATTATTTAAAACCTTGTTTGTTTTTTTAAAAAGAGTACATAAGAAACTATAAATCAATTCTGGCAGATATTGTAAATACCTGTAAATCAATTCAACAAAGCAAAAATGTTTAAAGTCACCAAGAATTTTTCTCTTTAGTTATATTACTCAACCCAATTACTTTATGAGACAACAAAAAAATAAAACTTTCTTTTTTTAGACACTTGGCTTCATTTCCAAAATTAAAAATTATCCTTAAATGTATCTGTGTCTCTATGCCACACTTTTACCTCATACTGAGTCATGCATTATACTAATGTAATCTACAGAAAATTTTGCTTTTAGCCTTGGGCACATGAATTTTTTAATGATCTATTTTCTGAAATATGAATTCTTCCACCATTAACTAACTGCATAACCTTTGGAAAATTCCTAGCCTTTTTAGTTTTTTCTCAACTGTCAAATGTAGGTAGTGATAAAATCTACCTCATTGGTAGATATTAAAATTAAATAAGACAAGTAGTGACTCTATATCATCTTACTATGCTGATGGACAGTGACTGTAATGGGGTATGTGCTGGGGACTTGATAATGGGAGAAATCTGGTAACCACAATGTTGCTCATGTGATTGTATATTAATGATTACAAAGTTTTAAAGAATTTTAAAAAGGAAAAAAAGAAAATTAAATTTAAAAAATATATAAAAGCACTTTAAAAATGTAAAAAGCTGCATAAATATGACTTTTTATAAGGTGCTTGGTGCCTTGGTATCAGACAGATTTGGCAATAGTTCCGGGGAGAGAGAGAGATGAGAAGCTAAATCAAGAACAGAAAAGAGCAGATGGATGGATTTCAAGAGATACTTAGAAATTTGAATTCTTAAATTTGATTACTGATCGGGTGGAAGAAGGGCTAAAAATGAAATTAATTTGGGAAAACAATCAACAGGAAATTAAGTTTCTTAATATGAAACAAAATTTTGATTATGAAAACCATTGTAAGTATGACCTACAGACCTAATTAGAAAGGAAAACGGATCTTTAGTAGAAGTACAGAGGGCAGCATAGAGAACAAAAAGTGGTATATTAAATTCAGACAAGGATTTTAGTGCATGAGAACACAGACAGTCACACAGTCACTGCCCTCACATTTTCATGGGCACAGACTCCAGAACTATCTGACCTTCTGTTCTTAAACACACTCTACTCAAATGAGCCAGTAATACCAAAAATAAGCTTAGAGCAACATTAACATATAAACTTTTACAAAATGATATTTCCCTTACATGAAGGAAATTCCACATAATGGCTAAAACACTGAATTCAGGGCTGTAATTTCTACTCCTAGGTGCCTTCACTTCCCCACCTGTAAACTGGCATAACAAAATCTATCGCCTCAGTGACACCATGTATTCCTCCAGTCTAAGTCACATCATTTTAGAACTTGAAATAATCCAATAGTTCAGTCCCTTTATCACTGAAGGTAATAAAACAGGAATGCATGCAGTTGTTAAGAGATCAATCTCTGCTACTTATAGACCAACAGATCCCTGGTATGGTAAAAGAGAGTGTTAGCATTATAATACACTAAATTTAGGCTATTAAGGCCAAGAGATGGAAGCAACCTAAGTGTCCATCAGTAGATGAATGGATAAAGAAGATGTGGTACATATATAAAATAGAATACTATTCAGCCATCAGAAAGAAACAAATCCTACCATTTACAACAACATGGATGGAGCTAGAGGCTATTATGCTCAGTTAAATAAGCCAGGCAGAGAAAGACAAGTACTGAATGATTTCCCTCATTTGTGGAGTATAACGATGAAGCAAAACTAAAGGAACAAAACAGCAGCAGACTCACAGACTCGAAGAAGGGAGTTGTGGTTACCAAAGGGAAGAGGTGGGGGAGGGCGGGGGGAAAGGGATTGAGAAGTATTATGATTACTACATATGGTGTGTTGGAGGGGTCATGGGGAAGACAGTGTAGCACAGAAAAGACAAGTAGTGACTCTGTGGCATCTTACTACACTGATGGACTTCAATGGAATATGGGGGGACTTGATAATATGGGTGAATGTAGTAACCATGATGTTTTTCATGTGAAACTTTCATAAAGAGTGTATATCAATGACACCTTAATAAAAAAATTAATTAAAAAAATTTAGGCTATTAAGGGTGAACAATATGAACACTAGAAAAATCTTCAGAATTTTCACCTAGAGACTGGAACAGGAAGATCATTTTTCTTCATCATATCCTGAAAGAATTAAAGTCCCAATCTAGCCTTCACCCACACACCTCCTTCTCAACTTCAACAAAGCAGAAGTCAGAAGCCAAAACTTGACAAACTGGACCCCAGAAAAAGTAAAGAAAAAGAAAAATGAAGAGAATAAGGGAGAAAAGACCAGAGAGTCTTTCCTCCAGATGGACTTGTCACTATTAGATAGGCAACTCAAAGGAAAATGTAATTAACCAATTTATACCATTCTCTGGCCCCATGTGCATGCTTAATTACCTAGTATGAATTTCTTTCTAATAAAAAATTAAAACAGTCTGCCCTTCTGAACACTAAAGATATAACTTAGAGGTATTATGCTTGTAGAATATAATATTCTATAGTGTAGATTAAAAACCAGTATCTAACTATCTCTACACAACCCTTTGCAGCAAGTAATACTTGCTACAGATGAGGAACGGAGGAACAGCTAGGTTAAGTAAATACTGCAAAATGTTACAATCATTTAGTAGCTAAGTCAAGATGAGGCCCAAATCAAGTGACCCTGAACCCTTGCCACCACCACATTACTGTATTCAATTTTCTTCCTTAAGGCTTCGTGACCACATTAGGGTTCCTGGCTATTTTGTATTTAGTAAACCCAGTAGGAAGCTATCTGCAGGTCTCCTGCCTGTCTACAGTGTTATGCATAACTTGATTTTCAAAGTGTAGCCCTCAGTGATAATGCTATAGGTGCCAAGATTATTACCATTTTATAGCACGAGAACTCACAAATTCTGACCCAAGAGCTCCTTTTCTTTTCACTACCATTTGCCTCCATATAATATTCTAATTCCAATATTCATCATCTTTCCTTTTCAGACAATCACCAGAGAGCAAAAATTTGTAATGTACGAGTTGATTTGTTATTTCTACAACTACAGTTAAATAGTAAGTCCTGATGTGGGATGGTTTGTTCTATGCAATTCAAGTGAATTGCGAACAATCTAAAGTATCTACAAAGAAACAGGCTTTTACCACTCTGAAAAATGTAAACCAAAATTTCTTTCAGAAAATAACCAGAAGAATTCATTCACTGGGAGCCCATTAAATTGAAAAGTAGACAAAACAAATTTTCAAAGATGCCTTAACACATACATCACACTATTTTCATGCCCAATGATTAACTACCATCTAATTCATTTTGAGTTAGCTCCCACAGTGAGATGCCCAAAATAGCATCCAGCCTGGCTATCCTCCTGAGTTTTAATAGGGTAAGACTGGGAGAAAATGGAATGAATCGTTGGGGAATTGTGGTATTTTAAGGGATAGCCTAAGAAATTGAAAAGTTGTTTTACTTCTGTCTCTGCTTCTAAAGTTTCCTAGTTACAGTTTCTGTGTTAGAGCTTTTTGCGCTAATGGATCAGACAGAACCAAACACAAATTTTGACACATAAAAGTCAGTGTCTCTAATTTCTAAGACAAAATACCATTCATATCCACTAAGACAGCACATATCAATTCTATATTTAACAGGCCTACTCTGAACTGTGTCTTATATATTCCAGAAGGGAGCTCCAGATGTTTACTCCAGACCTTGGTAGGGACTTGTCTATCTGGTATGATTTAGATTAGCCATACGTAGAAGCAACAAATGGATAAACTCTAGAGGACTTTTCCTTTCCTATGATTTTACCTACTTCACTTCATGTTCCTTTCCCACCAATAAATGATGTCTCAAAGACCCACACTATGAACTCTGAATGCAACTACTTTTGATAGAAAAATATCTTTACATCAGTATTACAAGTTATCCAATGTAATTCCTTGTGAGCCTTCCAAAATAAACTGGATACAAACACTCTAGGTAGCTGTGGTGACCACACACATGGAGTTGCTAGAACAGGACATATATGTGGTAAAAAACAATTACCTTAGTCTTATTTAGTTATAACAAAAATGAAGATAGAACCAGAAGCCTATTTAGGACAACCCTGGTGCACAATAATAAACCAGGAGCACATAGGAGACATTTATCTTTCTGCTCTCCACGGCAGTGCATTCATTTTACCCAAATGGATTATCATGTCATTAACATACAAGTTTTAAAAGGTGGGGAATAAATGTTGAAAACATGTCCTTTTTTACCTGCTTAATATTGCTATCCAATGTGTCAACAGATATCTGCTCTGCTCCTTTTATCCTGATTCTTTATTTGGTAATTAAACTCAGAACCAAACAGAGGAGAAGGTTTACACTGAGATCATAAAACTTAGTCCATAACCCACTTTTACAATGGGCAAAGCCAAGAAAAGGTCAATTAGAGATACATGAAGTCCATTGTTACTAAGAGATTTCTCCACAAAGACGTTGCCTAAATCTCACCTACTCTTTATGTAACATTGCAGCATGTTGAGAGATTGTGACAGATGCTCCCATGCCCTTCTAAAACCTTGCCAATCCCCCATCAAGAGGTACAATCTAATTCCTTTTTCCCTGAGTCTGGGTGGGCTTATGACATGCTTGTAACCAATAAAATGGTGCAGAAGAGTTAGAACATGACTTCCACAACTACACCATCAAATCTATGTAATAGTGCCTTTACCTTGTTTGCTGGAACACTGGAGCTAGTTGCACCGTGAGCCCCCATGTAAAGAGTGACTACCTAGAGGTCACATGCTGTGAGGAAGGTCAAACTAGCCCATGCAGAGGGACCACAGAGAGAAGGGACCTGAGATTATATGGAGAGATGTCTCGCAACCCCACGCTGCTCCAGCTCCCACTGTTTCTGCTTTGACTACACTTCTTGAGAAACCCCAAGTCAGAACCATCCAGCTGAGAGCCCTTCCCATTTTTATTACCCATGAAAATTGTAAGAGTTAATAAAATGATTGTTCTTGTTTTAAGTCACTAAATTTTGAGGTGATTTGTTACACAGTAATTGTTAGCAGAATAGAGATCAAGGCTTAAAACTGACCAAGAAGAAAACTGGAGTCCACTATAGATGGACTACCTCAGAAATAAAGGACATAAACTGCAGTTCTCACCTCAGTTTTAGGTGGTCCACGATCTCTCTGAAACTATATGTAAAAATTCTACATGTTAATTTTCCAAAAGAGGTTCAATAGCTTTCATCAAATTCTCTAAGAAAGTCTGAGTCTTTAAAAACATTTTAAAAATGGATTTATATGGAGGTGATAAAGAGACACAAAATCTCAATCATAATATAAATCAGGGATGAAAGTCCAGCAGAGAGAATACAATCAATAATATTGTAATATCTTTCTATGTTGAGAGATAGTAACTACAGTAGTGGGGATGACCTTTTAATAATGTAGATAATTTTCAAATCACTATGTTATATACTTGAAACCAATATAATATTGTATATCAACTATCCTTCAATAATAAATAAATAATTAAAAAATTTTAATATTTAAAAAGAACTGGAGGAGAAAGCCTGGATTTTCTTCAATGTGAAACAAATAAAGTTGATTTTAATTTGTCCAAAAAAATGGATTTATAATTTGGGGGAATGGTCTGCATGTAGTTTGAGTGACTGAAGCAGAGTGGATGTGAGTGACAAAAAATGAGGCTGGAGAGCAACCAAAGCAAATCACGAAGGCCTGACATCACGTCGAATGAAGAGAGGTGTATTTGTTTCCCTAACCAGGATAGGAACTAATTTAAGCGTTTCCCAGGAAAAGTGTCAAGATCAGTTTTATTAAGCATAAATTGAAATACTGCCCCTGGCATCACTCTGCAGATTGGACAGGAGCGACAAGTGCAAGGTCTGAGACTGGCAGCAGGGGACCAAGCAGAAAATCGTCACAATTATTCATGTGCAAGATCAGGGGCCAAACCAAGTCCATAGCAGTAAAAATGAAAAAAAGGAACAGAACACAGAACAAATCAGACTAAGTAACTGTTGGGTATAAGTTTAGGTTTCTGGGTTTGAGTTAATATTGAAACTGAGATTCAACTGAGGCAGGATAAAGGGAAAAATAAGCAAGTTTGATGAATTGCTTTTTCTCTGTTTTGCCTAAAGGGCTAATAAGGTATCCAATCAAGGGTTGAATATGCAAGCCTAAAGCCCAAGAAATAACTAGGTAGAAGATACAAATTTTAGGCCAAAAAATTGTTAAACCATGGTAGGCTTGAGATACTATTCCGCAGAACATACAGAACAGTGATATCCGGTAGAAACACAACTACAATTCCATGAGCAAATGAAAAATTTCATGTGTAACTTTTAAAATTTTAGTAGCCACATTTAAAAAAGCAAAAGGAAACAGGTGTAACTCATTTCAATAATATATTTCATTTCACCTGATATATCTAAAATATTATCACTTCAACATTTTATCCATATTTTGATTACTGAGAAATATTACAATTTTTTCATATAAGTCTTTGAAATCTAATGCATATTTTACACTTAGAGCACATCTGAATTCAAACCAGCCACAAGTGGCTGGTATTGGCATAAAAAAGTGAAAAGATCAGATGAGGCCAAAGCACAGAACTCTTATTTGAAAAGCAGATGGAGGAAGAGGAGGCCATGAAGGAGACTGGAAAGGAGAGAACAGCTGTGTAGGAAGAAACTCAGGAAAGACTAATATCATGGAAGGCAAGCAGAAAAGGGGCACAGAGAAGGGACAGGCAACACTTCTACTGCCACAAAGGTGAGATAAGAAAGGAAAACCAGCCCCTATAGTTTCAAGTAAGAGGTCACTGTTAATCCTCACAAGAACAATTTCGTAAATGAGGTGGCTGTGGAAGCCAGAATGCTGTCGTTTGCGGATGAAACAGGAACCACATGCTCTCCGGTCACAAAGCATTAATAGTGACTTTTATTACTTAGACCAGTGATTCCAAAACCAGGTGGACCATCAGAATTACTCAGAAGGCTTTCCAAGAATACAGACATACAAGCAACACCATCCCAAGTTTAAGTTTCATTAGGTCTAAGCCAAGGGAAGTTATGTATTATTTAAAGTTCTCCAGACAATTCTAAAGATTTCTAGTATACCACGAAATTGAAAATCCTTAATTCAATCAGCATCTGAAAGACTTGCATGATGGCATCCTATAGTTCTGTAGTGAAAAGTTCCCCGACATCCCTCACTGCTCAGGACAGGACTTAAGATTTACTAACACAAATGTGAGATTTATTAAAAGTTCAAAGTTTTTTTCCAGTAACTATAACTGCAAACCACATACTCAGTATAGGTGCACTTGTTTACTCTCAATATATAAAAGGAAACACCATTTCTAGCATTTGACTAATATCGCATTTGCCTAAAATCACATTTGACTCTACTGAAAGGTATTGATTGTACACAAACTAAAATATTATTCCTCCTAATATTTTAAAATTTTCATGCCAGGTGTCTCCTCATCTTTGAACATGCAGTGAGAGATAGAAACTTAAACTGTTTTCCCAAACATGGAAATTATCCCTTGGTTACAAGTAAACAGTGTTATGGTGTTCGACAGTCAGTCAGAGAGCAACACTGGACAAGAAGGATGTGGTTCAGAAATAAGGCTGCCTGAGGGAAACCTTATTTTGCCTTTAGTTCCTTAAAGCTGCATGTTACCCTTTAAGGACCCTTTAAGTTCCTCCTTCATAGTCACTTTGCCCTGATTTTACATAGATAAAAATGCTAGGGTGCAGAGCACACATTGTGATTTGCCCTGTGGTCCAATCTCCTAGAAAGATGCTAACTCAGAACTTAAGCTCTCATTGAAGTTCCACCAAAATTCTCTATAGTTCAAGTACTTCAAGACACTCTGCCTCTTTCTTCTTACTGTGGAGAAGAATAGTATGCATCAAACACTATGGCCCTGACTGGTCAAATTTTCTCACAAAAGAATTTTTTAAAAATCTATTACTTAGTTTCCAAAATAAAACAGTAAATAAAGACTCCTCAAGCTGTAAAAAACTCACAAAGGATCATTTGATCCAATTTCCTACCTTTGGGCAGGTAAATTTCTAAATCATCTGGGGGAAAAATGGTAATTCCCCTCTCTTTAAAAAATCTCCAGAGGAGAGAAGTATACTGAGTATCTAGGCATGCACCAGAAAGAGGAAAGGGGCCAGCATTATTTCTCAGATTCTTGCCTACACATTATCTCATTTAATCTGAGCACATCTTTCAAGATATGTGTTAGTATTCTCATTTTTACAATGAAAAAATGAGACTCAGAGCTGCCAAGTGGGACTAGGGTTCCAAGCCTGGACTGTCTCAAGGCCCAAGATCTTTCCACCCCACCATGCTAAGAGAAACTGCATGACCTGTTTCTTTATGCACAACAATATTCAGTACCCTAATAGTCAGGAAGCTCCTCATTCAGCTAACTAAAAGCTCATTTTCTAATATAATCTCATTTTCTCTTATTCATTATTCTATAAACAATAAAAATAACTGTTCCACATCCTCCCCCAAAAAAACAAATGAAAAGAGAAATCAAATCATTTCCTTGCCTTATCTATGGCAAACAAATCCAACCCTATAAACTTTCATTGAAAAAGACTATTTTATATCCCTGGAATAATTTTGGACATTCTTTTCAGGATCTTCTCTGATTATAATACTTTTTCAAAGCATGATGACTCAATATGAACACAACAATCTCAAAAGTAACCATGTGCTGAGAGGAAAAAAAGGAGGTTCTTTCTAAGATTCAGAAAGCAAAAACATTAGGAAGAAACTTGTTTGATTGTTTTTTAATCTTTACTTCAAGCTGAATTTTTTTTTAATGTTTTCATCATACTTTTCCAAACACTCACAACCCACAATTCTCTATTCACATTTTCTGAGCATGAGATTTATAGGAAGTGGTCTATCTCATAGGAAAGGCTCTTCTTTTATTTTTAAGTATGTGTCTTAAAGAACTCTTAAATGCCATAGATGTTGCTGCCATTTATCAACCTCTCATTATCAAACTGAAGTTGAATCCTTACTGGAACAACGAAAGATTCCAAACATCACATGTAACAAATAATCAATGATACCAACTTTGTAGTGGATCTGTGTTACCCTCTAGGGATAAGTGTCCCTAAGACACTCTCCTGGACTTAAATCATTTATATTCTAAAGACAGAGAGAGACAGAATACAATTAACAGCACAATGAAAACTATATAGGAGTACAGAGAAAGAAATGGCAAATTTTGCATAAGAAAGCTAAGAAAGAAACAAGGCCATAAAAGATGAACAAAAGTAAGGCATTTCAGAGGGAGAAGTTTAGACTCAGGAGCCTGTCTCATACATTAAGGATGTTAACCCATCTCTACCCCAAGAACTAAAGACCACTAACAATGCAAACTTCTCCCACATCATTTTTAAATTCCCCTGGAGTAGAGGTGACAGCTATTAAGCCCAGATGAAAACCACTGCTAGAGCTTGGGATACTCGCTCAGGTCAGAACTGACATAGGGAACAAACACATCACCCTACTTCTCAGCATGGCCAGTAACAGGGGAAGTGAAGTGGAAGGGAGGTGAATGGCTACATGAATAGAAGCATGGGTTTAAAACATTAAGAGAGTTAATAACGTCAAGGAATTTGTGATGTGAAGATGTAATCTGAAAACAGATCCCAAAAAGGAATCTTCATATATAACACAAAATATAAAATGTGGTCAGGTCAGGTCATAGGAATGTCTTTGGTCAAATAACTCCCTGAGTAAAGGTAACTATTCAACAAGCACCTGAATAAGGCTACAGCATGGTTTTACATATAATTTGTGTGGTGTTTCCACCAGCACTTAACAGTTACGATTTCAAAAATAAGCTTTCCCTGTTTTACAGAGGGGAAAACTAAAGTCAGACAACTTGTCTAGTGTTACACTGAATGAAAGCTCAAACCCAGATTTTCTTATTCTTGAGACCATTCAATCAAAGCGTTAAATAGGTCATCAGTGAAGATGTTAAAACTGCTCAAGAAAACAGGAATTGGATTTACAAAGAAATATTGTGAAGGTCAAAGTTGCCAGGTAAAAAGGCAGAAGAGAGACGAGCCCAGGATGACTGGATAGAGTTTGTGCATAGATTTTAGGAGTGGATAAGATTTTAGGAGTTGGCATAAGATTGTAGAACCAGAGATTACATGTAGGGATGGAGAGAAAGATTGTGACACCATCCCTAGCCTGGAGCTTGCAAAAGGTAAAATAGCCAAGAATGAGAATCCTCCAAGTGAGAGGAATTTGAAAGAAGTAAACATTATCCATGCACAACATGGATAATATTTCAAAACAATTACCCCAACCTACACTCCCTTTCTCTACTGGTATTCATGTATACTTAAATGTCCTGTTTGTTCTATATTTAAATAAACTGTTTATATCTACTTTAGTCTTTCCTCCTGGTTTAAAAAAAGGGGGGGTCTTTTTTTTAACATTTCTTTGGAATGTTTCCAATTTGCTGACATTTCTCTAGCATTTTTGGTGCTTTACTAACCAACCCAGTATTACAATTCCAGTCATACCATGCTATATTTAGATGAACTATAATAATCTAGCTCTGCAGTATGAAACAAGAGTGGACACAGTCCCAAATTGTACTGGCAATATGAAAAGAATAAACATAAAGAAATAACTTGGTTAAATAAAATACTAAATGAAAATAATTATTCCAATTTTGAGTGTATTTACTGGACAGTTTAGAAAGATGGCAACAATTACAGCCTCTATAACAAGGACTACTGACCATTAAGAATCCTCATTCCCAACCAAATCTGGGGCTATCATATTAATTTTCATAGATGACTCTGTTTTTCATTGGGTTTCCTTACATACTGGGGTCAAATGTGAGAAAAACAAAATTAGAATTACATTGCCATATAAATTCTATGGGATAAGAGCTGAAATAGAAAATAAGCTCCAATAATAAATATCAGTAGTGTGTTAGTGTCAGTCACTGGAATTGAGTTTATAAATACAATTCTAGTTGAACTAATTAAACTAAATTGAGCAGTCAGTTCAGTCAGCCAACAAATCAGTAGCATAAAAGGAAAAAAATGGGCGCACCTCTCTCTGGGGTCGCCCGCACATTGTAAGCGCATAGACTTTCTCTCTCTCAATACAACTTAAGTCTTTCAAGGCACCACTCCTCCCTGAGGTTGCCTGCTGCACTTTTTCTCTTTAACTTTGAATAAAACTTTTACTTTGCTTCAAAAAAAAAAAGGAAAAAAATGATTATTTTCTCTAAATTTACTCACAGTTTCCCTGAACTCACCTAGGATCTAGTTGTTTTAACACAGGTAAATGTTTGTATGGATTCAGCCAACAAATATTCGAGTGGCCACTATGTTCCAAGCTTTGTTCTAGATTCTGAGGGTACAGTAACAACCAGTCCCTAGCCTCACAGAGCTTACAGTTTAAAGGTGGACACAGACAACAAAGAGTAAACTAGTAAGAATGAAATACAATTTCACACATGAAGAGAAATGCTGAGAAGAAAAATAAAGGAGAACAAGGGGTTGGCGAGCAATTAGAAATACTGTGGGAAGGGTGGACAACCTGAAAGTGACACCACCCTTTCAGCATAGAATCTCTATTTAATAGGATATTAACTCCAGTACTCCACTTAATGAGCACACACCCTTATCTGAGCACTACTACATCTGTGAGAAATAGGTATGTTATGGCTATTTCACAGTTGAAGTAATGGAGGTTCACAGTAGCTTGTCTAAAGTTACATAGATAATAAATAGTAATGCCTATATTCCAACCCTATAAAATTCTGAAGTCCATGCTCTTTACACTTTAATTATCACACAACTGCTCTGATAAAAAAGCAAAATGGCTCCATTATTTCCATTCTGCAATCCCTTACCACTATAATATTATTCATTAGGTTTAATAAGCCTTAATAAAACAAACCCTTATTATAACTATATTCCTCAGAGGTGCTGGGAAATAAGAATGGCATGTTATAATTAATTCTAAAAATTTAGTACTTGAAGAATTACTATTAACTTCTGTAGTAATTATATTTGAAAATTATTAGTCAAATTTTTTGTGCTTCACAAAACATCTTTCACTGTGTAGAAGCTATCCCAAAACTTTTATCACAATAAAACTATAGTTTATCTTCAGGATTCTTTAATATCAAGACCTTATGTGACCTATAGAACTATAATTTTAATAAACAAATCAAATATTACAACATACTCTGTCACTCAGGAAAATACAATTGGAAAATTCTTGGTGTCTGGTAG
This sequence comes from Smutsia gigantea, assembly GCA_032199065.1. Classification (NCBI taxonomy): domain Eukaryota; kingdom Metazoa; phylum Chordata; class Mammalia; order Pholidota; family Manidae; genus Smutsia; species Smutsia gigantea. The sequence goes on along the minus strand of JAVSCE010001561.1, from coordinate 19,386 downwards.
GGAACAGACACATTAAAGTAAAATTAGTAATTTGTAATTTCCCCATCATCTTGTTTGTTTGTTTTATTCTCCCTCGGTCATACAAACAGGTCCTATTAACAACCAAACAAGGATGGGTTTAAAATGTTATTATAACTCTAAAAGGCAAATGCCAAAAAAAAGAAACTGAGGAGTGAGGTCTTCCCATGTGTACAGCTTCTCACTTCCTCTTCCTTGCCCAGACAGTACCGAGGAGAGACTGGTTTATCCTGGATCAGAATCCTCTAATAGGAGAGAAACAGAGTGAAAGGGCTAGTAAACATGGGGAAAAGTTAACAAAAATACCCTTTCCCAGTAAAACTGCACCAGCCCTGCAAGGTTTGCCCTGCTATTGCACCAAACTTTTCTTCAACCTCACACCACTTCAGGCAAAAGCAAGTTTTTGTCACGGTATAGAAGTGAAATGCTGTGGAACTTGACGAGAGTTAGTATCAGAGACAGAGTAAATAAAAGTACTTAAGTACTTACTAAGGAGAAGTAAGTAAAGTAGTTAAGTATAAATACTAAACTTTGACTAAGCAAAAGTACTTCATCAGCAACAACTGGGAAGTGAGGGGAGGGAGAAAGAGAAAAGAAATATAAGAATGCTGATCACTTCTCAAAGCATGAAATCAATATATAATGTTTAAAACTGAACATGAAGGTAGTTAAGTATGAAATGACTGACATCTTAAGGGTTTTCATAATCTCTTGTCTCAATCTCAAAAGGGTATGTTAGGAACAATTACTTCTGTAAAGAAGAAACACTTAGCTAAATTTGAGTGATTCCTTCTATTTCACTTCACTTTATTGTTCTCTGTTAAATTAAAATAAATTTAATATTGAGTTGCCTTAAACTAACAAGAATATTATGACCTTGTTTATGAGAATATTTCTATTCATCCTGTTTTCTGAATATATCCATATACAAGCATAAAAAGTGTTTGCAATGATGCTCACCAAAATTACTACTAGTAACTTCTGAGTGGTAAAATTTAGATAATTTGTTATTATCTTCTCTATTATTTTCTGCATTGCTTAACTTTTTATAATAAGTATGTATCATTTATAAAAATAAATACTTTTAAAATTAAGTTAAAATAAAAATAAAAATAACATTAAGGTACTCCCCATTAACCCATAAGTGGTCACCTATGTTAAAACAGTGTCCCCTTAGAAAGGTGCAAGAACTCAGGGAAAGTTGATTATTTGATCTATACTATTTAATCTCTTTTATTAATGTATTAATATTTGTAATAAAAGGATTAAGACCAAGGAAACATACTAACCTGATGAGTCATAAAATTTAAAACATATTTGATAAGCCTAAGAACTCATACTCTCTATAACAGTTAATGAACATGAATTACTTCTACAAGGCAGTAGAGATAAAAACAATATGTTGGAAAACAAATGATCAAATAGAATGAAAAGAAAGTGTGTGAGTGTGCGTGTGTCAGGGAGGGAGTAGGGGTTAGGAAGAGTCACATTCTAATTGTTTTTTTACATAAATATTTCAAATTTAAAATAGGTCCTTATTCTCAGGCTTTACTGATAGGAGTATATATTGGCACAACTTCATGGAATATCAATACCTGTTAAAAATACAAATGAACAACTCCTTTGACAGAGCATTCCTCTTCTAGGAATTTTTCCTATACATATAATTACACATATGAGAAATAACACAGGTTTGAGAATACTCCCAGTAGTCTTACAGTAAGAGCAAAATAATGAAAAAAAAAACACAAGGCCCATCAAGAAGAGGCTAACTAACTAAATAATGATACATCAACAGATACAGACACAATAGGAGCAAGTGTATTGATACAGAATAAGCTCTAAGATATATGAAATGAAATAAAATACAGTGCAAAACATTTAGTTTATGTAACCCTGAATGTGAAAATCTGAAGAGTTTCTAGAAGAAAATCTTTATGACTTAAGGGAAGGCAAAAATTTCTTAAATAGGAGGATATAAAGGAACTAACCAAAAAAGAAAAAACTGTTTAATTTGACTTAAACAAAATAAAAATATATCATCAAAAAACATCATTATGATAGTAAAAAGGCAAAGCCATACACTTTAAGAAAACATGAGCAATATATAAACCTGACAGATATATACATATATCCAGAATTTGGAAAGAAATACTATAAATCAATGAGAAAAAAACTAACACTGTAATAAAAACAACAGAAGAAATTTAAATACATGGTTCACAAAGATATCCAAATGGACACTAACCATATTTTTAAAATATACCTTGCTACACATCAGGGAAACATAAATTCAAACTACAGTGAGATACTATTACGTACCCAGAAAAATTACTAAAATTAAAAAGACTAGCATTGTCTTGGTGAAGATAATTAAAGCTCTCACACATTACTGGCAGAGTATTAACAGGTATCATTTTTGGAAAACTGGCAGTCTACTAAAGCTAAATAAATATCTAATCTGTGACCCATCAGATCCACTTCTAGGTGTGTATCCAAGAGAAATGGGTATGTATATTCAATAAAAGACATTGAAAAGAACATTTGAGAATTCAAGATGGCAGCATGAGAGGTGGGACGGAACGCTCCTCCCAAAACTACAAATAGTACAAAAATATAGTTAATTAATACAACTAACCTTAAAACAGCAACAAGAAAGAAGGCTGAACCAGACAGCATACAGACCTCACGAACAGAGGAGACCTCACGAAACAGGGTAATGTATTAAAGCCTTAATATGGCAGGACCCAAGCCATTCCCCCACACCAGCCCACCAGCAGGAGGAAGAGAAACGGAGTGGGGGAGGGGGTGGAAGCCTGGGACTGCTGAACACCTAGCCCTAGAGATCTGCTTTGTGAGCGGAAGCCTATATTGTGTGGTGCCCTGGACATTAGGGAGCTCAGACAGGCAGAGTGCTTGGGAGACTGACATTCCAGCCGTTTATGGAGGAGAGGATCCACATCCAGCAGCTCTGTGTTAGAGGAAAGGCAGGCAGTCTGAGAGGCTTCCTAGCAGCGAGAGGGCTGCTGAAGGGGTGGGGTTGGGTGGACCTAGCTGCACGGGAGAAGGGAGAGCTGGACAGTTAGGGTTGTCTGGGTGCGTTCTGCCCAGCTCGTTGGGAACTTTGAGGAACTTCAGGTGCTCCATCCCCCTGGCACCCTACTCAGCTCCAAGGCCCCACACTGTGACACGCAGCCTGCTGCATCTTCCTTCTAGACTGTCGGCACCGGACTGCAAACTAGCAGTCACTGTGCTGGCATCAGGCTAGCCAGAGGGAGGCCCCACCTACAACAGCTAGAGACACAAAGCACAGAGGCTCACACCCGTGTGCTTAGACCACTGGCTCTGACACAAGAGACAACTGCCGCAAATGGGAAACAGGAAACAGATCTTTCCTTCCCCCAGGCACCAGATCCACTCCCCTACGACCCCCAATCTCACTCTAGGAGCTGAGCAGCTCCAGAAATTGGAGCATGTGCACACTAATGGGCACCACACAGAAATATGAAATGTCAAAACAACATGGTTCAGACCCAAATCTAACAAACCCCAGAAAAAAGGCCAAATGAAACTGAATTCACCAATCTTCCTGAAAGACAGTTCAAAATAAAAATTATAGTGGATTTCCGGGAAGATGGCGGCGTGAGCATGGCAGAAGAAATCTTCTTCCAAAAATATATATGTCTATGAAAATACAGCAAATACAACTATTCCTAAAAGAGAGACCAGAATACAAAGGAAAGCACACAGTGTGCCACTACACCTGAGAGGACACGGCACCCCGCAAGACGGGTAAGATACGGAGACATGACCAAGTGGGACCTGAACACCCACCCAACCCAGCACACGGGCGGGAGGAGAGGATTCAGAGCAGGGAGGCAGTGGAAGTACACCCGCGAAACAACCAGCCCTGGTGATCTGCATGGGGAGCGCTGACCCACATCACACGGTGTAGCGAAGATTGGAGAGACAGAGGAGCAGGATATGAGTGGGGAACGCGCCAGGGTGCATGCAGCCGGCTCCCGGTAAGAAAAAAAAAACCCGTGCTTTTTTAAAGCAGTCTTAAAGAGACAGGAGCACAGCGGAGTGGGCTGGGAGTCCTGGTGAGTTTTGGACCCCTTACCTGGCGACTGGAAAAGGGTGGCCCCACTTAGACATCCCAAAGAGATCAACAGCATCCCATTTGTTCCCACCCAAGCCAGAGCTGTAAAGGGCCCGGCAGAGCAGCGCGGACATGGCTGCGGAACACTGAAACAACAGCACCACCTACAGCATCCCCACAGAATCTATTCCCGGTGGGTGTTTTTTGTTTGTTTTGTTTTAGTTTGTTTTGATTTGATTTTGTTTTTCCTTCTCTTTCTTTTTTCATTTTTTTCTATCTCTCTTTTTTTTTTTCTTTCTAAAGTCTTAAAGAGCCCAGCTGACACATGTGCCAACTACCTACAACCACTTCTATAGTCATGAAAAGACAGAGGAAAACAGTCCAGACTAATATCAACCAGACAATCCCAGACAGGAAGCCTGAAGGCATGGAAACGCACAGTCTTCCTAAAAAAGAATTCAGAATAAAAGTCATACCATGCTGATGGATGTACAGAGAAATGTGCAAGAGCTGAGGGAGGAAGTGAGGGAAGTGAGGAAAGACAATGCAGAAATAAGACAAGCGATCGATGGGCTTAACAGCAGACTGGATGAGATGCAAGAGACTGTTAATGGAATAGAAATCAGAGAACAGGAATACAGAGAAGCTGAGGTAGACAGAGATAAAAGGATCTCTAGGAATAAAAGAATATTAAGAGAACTGTGTGACCAATCCAAAAGGAACAATATGCGCATTATAGGAGTACCAGAGGAAGAAGAGAGAGAAAAAGGGATAGAAAGTCTTTGAAGAAATAATTGCTGAAAACGTTCCCACGCTGCGGAAGGAAAAAGTCTCAAGTCCACGGAAGCACAAAGATCCCCCAACACAAGGGACCCAAGAAAGACAACACCAAGACACATAATAATTAACATGACAAAGATCAAAGATAAAGACAGAGTATAAAAGGCACCTAGAGAGAGGAAAAAGATGACCTACGAAGGAAAACCCATCAGACTATCATCAGTCTTCTCAACAGAAACCTTACAGGCCAGAAGAGGATGGCATGATATATTTAACGTAATGAAACAGAAGAGCCTCGAACCAAGAATATTGTATCCAGCATTATTATCATTTAAATATGATGGAGGTATTAAACAATTTCCAGACAAATGAAAGTTGAGAGAGTTTGCCTCTCATAAACCACCACTACAGGATATCTTAAATGGACTGCTCTAGACGGAAGCACCCCTAAGGCTAAAAAGATGTCACCAGAGAAAATAAAATCATAGCAAAGAAAGAAGATCATCCAAATACTAAATAAAGGCAAAGAATAAAACAACCTAGTACATAAAGAATGGAGGAGGAAGAATAAGAAGGGAGAGAAATAAAGAAACATCAGACGTTGGTTACAATAACTTAACAAGAAAGTTAAGTTAGATTGTTAGATAGTAAAGAAGCAACCCTTGAACCTTTGGTAACCACGAATCTAAAGACAGCAATGGCAATAAGTACATATCTACAATAATCACCCTAAATGTAAATGGACAGAATGCACTAATCAAAAGAAACAGAGTAAGAGAATGGATAAAAAAGCAAGACCCACCTATATGCTGCTTACCAGAGACTCACCTCAAACCCAAAGATATACACAGAATAAAAGTGAAGGGATGGAAAAAGATATTTCATGTAAACAACAAAGAGAAAAAAGCAGGTGTTGCACTACTTGTATCAGACAAAATAGACTTCAAAACAAAGAAAGTAGCAAGAGATAAAGAAGGACATTACATGATGATAAAGGGGTCAGTCCAACAAGAAGATATAACCATTATAAATATCTATGCACCCAACACAGGAGCGCCAGAATATGTGAGACAAATACTAACAAAATTAAATGAGGAGATAGAGAGCAATGCATTCATTTTAGGAGACTTCAACACACCACTCACTCCAAAGGACAGATCAACCAGACAGACAATAAGTAAAGACACAGAGGCACTGAACAACACACTAGAACAGATGGACCTAACAGACAGCTACAGAACTCTGCACCCACAAACAGCAGGATACACATTCTTCTCAAGTGCACATGGAACATTTTCCAGAATAGACCACATACTAGGCCACAAAAAGAACCTCAGTAATTTCAAAAATATTGAAATCCTACCAGCCAACTTCTCAGATCACCAAGGTATAAAACTGGAAATAAACTTTAGAAAGAAATCAAAAAGGCTCACAAATACATGGAGACTTAACAACACTCTCCTAATTAATCAATGGGTTAACGACCAAATCAAAACAGAAATCAAAGAATATATGGACACTAATGACAACAACAACACAAAGCCACAACTTCTGTGGGACGCAACAAAGGCAGTTCTAAGAGGAAAGTACATTGCAATCCAGGCCTATTTAAAGAAAGAAGAACATTCCCAAATGAATACTCTAAAGACACAGTTACTGAAATTGGAAAAAGAAGAACAAATGAGGCCCAAAGTCACCAGAAGGAGGGAAATAATAAAGATCAGAGAAGAAATAAATAAAAATGAGAAGAATAAAACAATAGAAAAAATCAATGAAACCAAGAGCTGGTTCTTTGAAAAAATAAACAAAATAGATAAACCCCTAGCCAGACTCATTAAGAGAACAGAGAATCTACACACATAAACAGAATCAGAAATGAGAAAGGAAAAATAATGACGGACCCCACAGAAACACAAAGAATTATAACAGAGTATTATGAGAATCTATATGCTAACAAGCTGGAAAACCTAGAAGAAATGGACAACTTCTTAGAAAAATACAACCTTCCAAGACTGACCAAGCAAGAAACAGAAAAACTAAACAGACCTATCACCAGCAATGAAATTGAATCGGTAATCAAAAAACTACCCAAGAACAAAACCCCCGGACCAGATGGATTCACCTCTGAATGCTACCAGACATACAGAGAAGAAATAACACCGATTCTCCTTAAAGTTTTCCAAAAAATAGAAGAGGAGGGAATACGTCCAAACTCATTCTATGAAAACAGCATCACTCTAATACCAGAACCTGGAAAGACCTCACCAAAAAAGAAAATTACAGACCAATATCCCTGATGAACGTAGATGCAAAAATACTCAACAAAATATTACCAAACCGAATTCAAAAAAACATCAAGAGGATCATACACCATGATCAAGTGGGATTCATCCCAGGGATGCAAGGATGGTACAGCATTCGAAAATCCGTCAACATCATCCACCACATCAAGAAAAAGAAGAACAAAAACCACATGATCATCTCCAAAGATGCTGAAAAAGCATTTGACAAAATTCAGCATCCATTTATGATTAAAACTCTCAACAAAATGGGTATAGACGGCAAGATACTCAACATCATAAAGGCCAAATATGACAAACCCACAGCTAACATCATACTTAACAGTGAGAAGCTGAAAGCTTTTTATCTAAGATTGGGCACAAGACAGGGATGCCTACTCTCTCTACTGTTATTCAACATAGTACTGGAGGTCATAGCCATGGCAATCAGACAAAACAAAGACATACAAGGCATCCAGATTGGTAAGGAAGAAGTCAAATTGTCACTATTTGCAGATGACATGATACTGTACATTAAAAACCCTAAAGACTCCACTCCAAAACTATTAGAACTAATATCTGAATTCAGCAAAGTTGCAGGATACACAATTAGCAGACAGATATCTGTTGCTTTCCTATACACTAACGATGAACTAACAGAAAGAGAAATCAGAAAAACAATTCCATTCACAATTGCATCCAAAAGAATAAAATACCTAAGAATAAACCTAACAAAGGAAGTGAAAGACCTGTACTCTGAAAACTACAAGACACTCCTAAGAGAAATTAAAGAGGACACTAACAAATGGAAATGCATCCCATGCTCTTGGCAAGGAAGAATAAATATTGTCAAAATGGCTATACTACCTAAAGCAATCTACAGATTCAATGCAATCCCTATCAAACTACCAACAGCTTTCTTCAAAGAACTTGAACAAATAATTCTAAAATTCATATGGAACCACAAAAGACCCCAAATAGCCAAAGCAATCCTGAGAAGGATGAATACAATAGGGGGAATTATGCTCCCTGACTTCAAGCTCTACTACAAAGCCACAGTAATCAAGACAATTGGTATTGGCACAAACACAGACCCATAGACCAGTGGAAAAGAATAGAAAATCCAAACATTAACCCAAACATATACAGTCAATTAATATTTGATAAAGGAGCCTTGCATATACAATGGGGAGATGACAGCCTCTTCAGCAGCTGTTGTTGGAAAAACTGGACATCCACATGTAAGAGAATTAAACTGGACTATTGTCTAGCCCCGTACACAAAGGTAAACTCAAGGTGGATCAAAGACCTGAATGTAAGTCATGAAACCATAAAACTCTTAGAAAAAAGATAGGCAAAAATCTCTTGGACATAAACATGAGCAACTTCTTCATGAACATATCTCCCCAGGCAAGGGAAAAAAAAGCAAAAATGAATAAGTGGGATTATATCAAGCTGAAAAGCTTCTCTACAGCAAAGGACACCATCAGTAGAACAAAAAGACATACTACAGTATGGGAGAATATATTCATAAATGACATATCTGATAAGGGGTTGACATCCGAAATACATAAAGAACTCATGCACCTTAACAAACAAAAAGCAAATAATCCAATTAAGAAATGGGCAGAGGACATGAATAGACACTTCTCTAAAGAAGAAATTCAGATGGCCAACAGGCACATGAAAAGATGCTCCACATAGCTAATCATCAGAGAAATGCAGATTAAAACCACAATGAGATATCACCTCACACCACTGAGGATGGCCAACATCCAAAACACAAACAACAACAAATGTTGGCGAGGATGTGGAGAAAAGGGAACCCTCCTACACTGCTGGTGGGACTGCAAATTAGTTCAACCATTGTGGAAAGCAGTATGGAGGTTCCTCAAAAAACTCAAAATAGAAATACCATTTGACCCAGGAATTCCACTCCTAGGAATTTACCCTAAGAACACAGCAGCCCAGTTTGAAAAAGACATATGCACTCCTATGTTTATCACAGCACTATTTACAATAGCCAAGAAATGGAAGCAACCTAAGTGTCCATTAGTAGATGAATGGATAAAGGAGATGTGGTACATATACACAATGGAATATTATTCAGCCATAAGAAAAAAACAAATATTACCATTTGCAACAACATGGATGGAGCTAGAGGGTATTATGCTCAGTGAAATAAGCCAAGCCGAAAAAAGACAAGTATCAAATGATTTCACTCATATCTGGAGTATAAGAACAAAGAAAAAAACTGAAGGAACAAAACAGCAGCAGACACACAGAACCCAAGAACGGACTAATAGTTACCAAAGGGAAAGGGACTGGGGAAGATGGGTGGGAAGGGAGGGATAAGAGCGAAAAAGGGGCATTACGATTAGCGGATGTATTGTTGGGGGGGGCATGGGGAGGGCTGTCCAACTCAGGGAAGACAAGTAGTGATTCTATAGCATCTCACTTTGCTGATGGACAGTGACTGTAATAGGGTTGGTGGGGGGGACCTTTTGAAGGTGGTAGTTTAATAACCATAATATTGCACATGTAATGGTAGAATAATGATACCAAAATAAATTATAAAAAATAAAAATTATAAACATGGTTATGGAGGTAAGGAAAAATATTCAGGAACTCAGGAATGAATTTAAGTTGGAGATTCAATCATTAAGAAATTGCATATCTGAAACGAAGCATACAATGAAACATACAAGGGAGGGATTTTAAAGCAGATTAGATGTAGTAGAAGAGACGGTAAATGGAATAGAAATTAGAGAAGAGGAATACAAAGAAGCTGAGGCACAGAGAGAAAAAAGAATCTCTAGGAATGAAAGAATATTGAGAGAACTGTGTGACCAATCCAAACAGAACAATACTCGCATTATAGGGGAACCAGAAGAAGAAGAGAGAGAAAAAGGGATAGAAAATGTCATTGAGGAGGTAATTGCTAAAAAGTTCCCCAAGCAAAGGAGGTGCACAGATCTCCCAACACAAGGGATCCAAGGAAGACAACATCAAGACATATAATAATAAAAATGGCAAAGATCAAGGACACAGACAGACTTTAAAAAGCAACTAGAGAGAGAAAAAAGATCACATACAGAGGAAAACCCATCAGGCTATCATCAGACTTCTCAACAGAAACCTTACAGGCCAGAAGGGAGTGGCATCATATATTTAATGCAATGAAGAAGAAGGGCCTTGAACCAAGAATACTCTACCAGCAAGGTTACCATTTAAATTTGAAGGAGGGAATTAAACAATTTTCAGATAATCAAAGGCTGAGAGAATTTACCTCCCACAAAACTCTACAGTGCATTTTGGAGGGACTCCTATAGATAGAAGTATTCCTAAGGTTAAATAGATGTCACCCAAGGGAAGACAAAGAGTACAGAATATGATTCATAACATACAAAGAATGGAAGAGGAAGAAAAAGGAGGAAAAAAAAAAGAACCTTTAGGTAGTGTTTGTAATAGCATACGAAGTAAGTTAAATTAGACTGTTAGATAATAAGGGAATTACCCTTGAACATTTGGTAACCACGAATCTAAAGCCTGCAATAGCAATAAGTACATACCTATCGATAATCACCCTAAATGTAAATGGTCTGAATGCACCAATCAAAAGACACGGAGTTACTAAATGGATAAAAAAACAAGACCCATCCATATGCTGCCTACAAAAGACTCACTTCAAACCCAAACACATACACAGACTGAAAGTAAAGGGATGGAAAAAGATACTTCATGCAACTAATAGGGAGAAAAAAGCAGGAGATGCAGTACTTGTATCAGATAAAATAGACTTCAAAACAAAGAAAGTCAGAAGAGACAAAGAAGGACATTACATAATGATAAAAGGGTCAGTTCAACAAGAGGATATAACTATTATAAATATCTATGCACCCAACACAGGATCACCTACATATGTGAAACAAATACTAACACAATTAAATGCGGAAATAGAATGCAATGCATTCATTTTAGGAGACTTCAACACACCACTCACTCCAAAGGACAGATCGACGAGACAGAAAATAAGTAAAGAGACAGAGGTACTGAACAACATATTAGAACAGATGGACCTAACAGACATCTACAGAACACTCCATCCAAAACCAACAGGGTACACATTCTTCTCAAGTGCACATCGAACATTTTCAAGAATAGATCATATATTAGGACACAAAAAGAACCTCAGTAAATTCAGAAAGATTGAAATTGTACCAACCAGCTTCTCAGAACACAAAGGTATGAAACTAGAAATAAATTACACAAATAAAATGAAAAATCCCACAAACACATGGAGGCTTAATAACATGCTCCTAAATAGTCAATGGATCAATGACCAAATAAAAACAGACATCAAGCAATATATGGAGACAAATGACAACAATAGTTCAACACCACAAAATCTGTGAGAATGCAGCAAAGGCCATGCTAAGAGGGAAATATATTGCAGTACAGGCCTACCTCAGGAAAGAAGAACAATCCCGAATGAATAGCCTAAACTCACTATTAATGTAACTAGAAAAGGAAGAAGAAATGAGTCCTAAAGTCAGTAGAAGGAGGGACATAATAAAGATTAAAGCAGAAATAAATAAAATTGAGAAGAATAAAACAGTAGAAAGAATCAATGAAAGCAGGAGCTGGTTCTTTGAGAAAATAAACAAAATGGATAAACCCCTAGCCAGACTTATCAAGAAAAAAAGAGAGTCTACAAACATAAACAGAATCAGAATTGAGAAAGGAAAAATCACTACGGACACCACAGAAATACAAAGAATTATGAGAGAATACTATGAAAAATTATATCTTACCAAACTGGATAACCTAGAAGATATGGACAGCTTTCTAGAAAAATACAACCTTCCAAGGCTGAACCAGAAAAAAACAGAAAATCTGAATAGACCAACTACAAGCAAACAAATTGAATTGGTAATCAAAAAGCTACCTAAGAACAAAATGCCAGTACCAGATGGTTTCACTGCTGAATTTTATCAAACATTTACTGAAGACCTAATACCCATCTTCCTTAAAGTTTTCCAAAAAATAGAAGAGGAGGGAATACTTCGAAACTCATTCTATGAGGGCAATATCACTCTAACACCAAAACTGGGCAACGACACCACAAAAAAAGAAAATTACAGACCAATATCACTTATGAACATAGATGCAAAAATACTCAACAATATTAGCAAACTGAATTCAAAAACACATCAAAAAGATCATCCATCATAATCAAGTGGGATTCATCCCAGGGATGCAAGGATGGTACAACATTCGACAGTCCATCAACATCATCCACTACATCAACAAAAAGAAGGACAAAAACCACATGATCATCTCCATAGATGCTGATAAAGCACTAGACAAAATTCAACATCCATTCATGATAAAAACTCTCAACAAAATGCGGATAGAAGGCAAGTACCTCAACATAATAAAGGCCATATATGACAAACCCACAGCCAACATTATACTTAACAGCGAGAAGCTGAAAGCTTTTCCTTTAAGATTGGGAACAAAACAAGGATGCCCACTCTCCCCACATTTATTCAACATAGTTATGGAGGTCCTAGCCATGGCATCAGACAATGCAAAGAAATAAAAGGCATCCAGATTGGGAAGAAGTCAAACTGACCCTGTTTGCAGATGACATGATATTGTACATAAAAAACCCTAAAGAATCCACTCCAAATATATGAGATCTAATATCTGAATTCAGCAAAGTTGTGGGATATGAAATTAATACGCAGAAATATGTTGCATTCCTATACACTAACGATGACCTAGCAGAGAGCGAAATCAGGAAAACAATTCCATTCACAATGCATCAAAAGAATAAAATACTTAGGAATAAACCTAACCAAGGAAGTGAAAGACCTATATCCTCAAAACTATAAGAGACTCTTAAGAGAAATTAAAGAGGACACTAATAAATGGAAATTCGTCCCATGCTCTTGGCTAGGAAGAATTAATATTGTCAAAATGGCCATCCTGCCTAAAGCAATCTACAGATTCAATGCAATCCCTATCAAAATACCTACAGCATTCCTCAATGAAGTAGAGCTAATAGTTCCAAAATTCATATGGAACCACAAAAGACCCCAAATAGCCAAAGCAATCCTGAGAATAAAGCAGGGGGTATTATGCTCCCTGACTTCAAGCTCTACTACTAAGCCACAGTGATCAAGACAATTTGGTACTGGCACAAGAACAGACCCATAGACCAGTGGAACAGAACAGAGAGTCCATATATAAACCCAAGCATATATGGTCAATTAATATATGATAAAGGAGCCATGGATATACAATGGGAAAATGACAGCCTCTTCAACAGCTGGTGTTGGAAAAACTGGACAGCTATATGTAAGAGAATGAAACTGGATAACTGTCTATCCCCATACACAAAAGTACACTCAAAATGGATCAAAGACCTGAATGTAAGTCATGAAACATATAGAAAAAAATATAGGCAAAAATCTCTTGGACATAAACATGAGCAACTTCTTCATGAAAATATCTCCCCAGGCAAGGGAAACAAAAGCAAAAATGAACAAGTGGGACTATATCAAACTAAAAAGTTTCTGTTCAGCAAAGGACACCGTCAGTAGAACAAAAAGACATCCTACAGTATGGGAGAATATATTCAAAAAGACATATCTGACAAGGGGTTGACATCCAAATTATATAAAGAGCTCATGCACCTTAACAAACCAAAAGCAAATAAGCCAATTAAAAAATGGGCAGAGGAGCTGAACAGACACTTCTCCAAAGAAGAAATTCAGGTGGCCAACAGGCACATGAAAAGATGCTCCACATCACTAGTCATCAGAGAAATGCAAATTAAAACCACAATGAGATATCACCTCACACCAGTTAGGATGGCCAACATCCAAAACACAAACAACAACAAATGTTGGCAACGATGTGGAGAAAGGGGAACCCTCCTACACTGCTGGTGGGAATGAAAAGTAGTTCAACCATTGTGGAAAACAGTATGGGGTTCCTCAAAAAACTCAAAATAGAAATACCATTTGACCCAGGAATTCCACTCCTAGGAATTTACCCTAAGAATGCAGCAGCCCAGTTTGAAAAAAACATATGTACCCCTATGTTTATCGCAGCACTATTTACAATAGCCAAGAAATGGAAGCAACCTAAGTGTCCATCACTAGATGAGTGGATAAAGAAGATGTGGTACATATACACAATGGAATATTATTCAGCCATAAGAAGAGAACAAATCCGACCATTTGCAGCAATATGGATAGAGCTAGAGGGTATTATGCTCAGCGAAATGAGCCAGGTGGAGAAAGACAAGTATCAAATGATTTCACTCATCTATGGAGTATAAGAAGAAAGCAAAAACTGAAGGAACAAAATGGCAGCACACTCACAGAACCCAAGAATACAGTTACCAAAGGGAAAAGGAATGGGGAAGATGGATGGAAGGGAGGGATAAGGGTGAAAATGGGCTATTACAATTAGCACACATAATGCAATGGGGGTGGGGGTGGGGGTGGGGGTGGGGTGGGGTAGGCAGTATAACACAGAGAAGACAAGTAGTGATTTTATAACATCTTAATACACTGATGGACAGTGACTGCAATGGGTATGTGGTAGGGACTTGATAATAGGGGGAGTCTAGTAACCATAATGTTGCTCATGTAATTGTATACTAATAATAGCAAAATAAAAATTTAAAAAAAGAACATTGACATGGAATATTACTCAGCCCTAAAAAATAAAACCTTGCCATTTGCAACAACATGGATGAACAAAGAGGGTGTTATGCTAAGCAATATAAGACAAAGAAAAGTACCATATGATTTCATTTCTGTGTGGAATCTATACAACAACAACAAAAAAAAAAACAGATAAAGACTCATAAATGCAGAGAACAAGCTGGTGGTTGCCATAGGGCAAAGGAGTGGAAGGATGGGTGAAATAGTTAAAGGGGGAAAAATGTTAGTAGGAATATTTGATAACTTGATCTGGGTGATGGTTACATGAGGGTATATAAATGTCAAAATTCATCAAGATGTACACTGAAAAAAAAGAATGTTGGTTAGAATTTTCTTCATAATAGGCAAAAATTGGAAACAGCTCAAATGTTCATTAATAGAACAATGGGTAAATTGTGGTAAATTCATAAAATGAAATATTATACAGAAAAAAAAACACACCACTAATACACACAATTGAATGAGCCTCAAAACATTATGTTGAGCAAAAGAAGTCAGACATAAAGGATACTATATGATTCCATTTATAGAAGTTCAAGAAGTAAAGCTAGTCTAAATAGTCAAGCTAGTCAAAATAGTTATTTCTAGAAGTAGTAGAAGTCAAAAGTTGGGTTACTTCTAGAAGGAGGTGATATTGCTTGGGAAAAGGTAGGAGGGACTTTCTGGGGTGACCAAAATTTGCTGTGTCTTAAACTGGGTGATGTTTACCCAGGTATATATATTTGTAAAACATCATTGAAACACACCTTTTAGACTTTTAACTTAATTGTATATAAATTATTTTTTATGGAATTTAAAAACATTGAGAAAGTATACTACCAATTGTGTTTTTTAAAAGATGGGAGAAGACAATTTTGCTTGTTTTTGGATAGAATATCTCTGAAAGGATGGAAATGAAAAGTGAAAGAACTGTTAGCCTCAAGGAGAAGAAAAGGTGGGGTGGGGATAGAAAAGAGGAGATTTACATGATAGACTTTTAGGTATAGGGTGACAAAGACAATCCTGGTATTTGCACTGATGTTATTAGAGAGAGAGCCCTCTTTCACTCTTAAAAGAGTTGTGGTTTGTATAATAAATTCTATGGGTAAACATATACTCATGCATCTTGTAGATTTAGTATTATGTAAGTGTATTACCTTTTCAAAAATAAAATATAAACTAAATATAATATAGTGCCTTGGACAGCTATGTAAGAGCATTTTCTCTTTGTGTAATTACTTGCATTCCCTTAGTTTTTAAAACGGAAGATAAATATCTAAGAAGCATTGCTTGTAAATGTGATATAATCCACCCTGCACATATGGGCCAAACTAATCTTATGAAGCACAGCTTTCATCATGTCACTCCCCTTCTGAAAAACCTCCCTAACTTCACCAGCAAACGACATGCCAACTTCTTTACCTGACCTTGAAGGCTTTCCAAAGCATGGCCTTAACCACCTTCTCCCACTGCTCTGAAACACCTGAACTCGGCCCTTTTGTCACTGGCCTTTTTCTTCCCTAGATATGCCTGGATCCTTCCTGCTCCACTTAATTCACTCTGTGATCTCCACTAGGATTGTCTCAATCCAACTGAATCCTATCCATCTTTCCAGGTACGATTCAATTCAAACCCCACCACCTCCCTGAACTCCTGCCCTGAACCACATTTATATTTTAATTCAAGTTATAACAAGTACTCTCCAACAGATTCCATACAAGCCATAAATTAGATTTTGAAGATTAGTTAAATTTTTTTAGAAACATTTGAAGACTACCTACTGTACTGGGCACTAGGATATAAAGTTGAATAAGTGGCTGTCCCTACCCTGAAAGTTCTCCCTGAAACAGCTAACCAAGCCAATTTATCCACACACATCTGCCACTCTCAGTTGCTTGCAAAGAATTTATTTCATTGTCAATATCACACACACCCATATACATAAACACACACACACACATTCCCCAACTCCAGGCCTCAAGCACCATACAATTCAAAGGCTTTCAAAAGTTGGAGAAAGAGATCCTGTATCTTGCCATTCTTTATATTGTCTGCAACATAATGTTCCACATAATTTTTATACATCTTTCTACTACTTTTTAATTCTTTCATGAGTATATCTCTAATATAGTCAATTAAATTATTATTATAACTTATTAAATGCTTTAGTGTATCTAATATGATACTATACACATATGATCGATATATCTTTGTTCACGATGGATATAATTCTTCTTGATTTCTAAAAGTACCATAATTTATAAGTGAGTTATTACTTAGAACACACATGACATATTTCTAAGTCATTACTTTCCAGAATCTTTCATAGTCCTTGATTTCATTCCCACTCTCCTCTCCATACTCCCTATGCATTAAAAATTTAGTTGGCTAGATAGATATAAGTAATAACTAGTTAGTATAGCGCCATGAACATGAAAAACAAGGGAACATGTTTGAAGCACAGGATAATAATTTAAACATAATACAGAGACTTTAATAAGTCATTCATTTCTGTCACAGTCTGTGAAAGAATTTCTGCTGTCTACTTTTAATGCAAAGCAGTTTTTTAATAATAACCCTTCTAATAGTGTTACCAAGTGTGATCCACAAACCATCTCCATAAGAAGCACTTGGGACATCAATACACGTGCATATCTGTGGGCTTTACCCACAAAGTAAATCTGAGGGTAGAGCTGAGGAGTCTGCAGATATACCAAGCAACTGCTGACTCGTATGTGTACTACTTGACATCTGACATAATTCGATGCTAGTACATTCTGTAGAGGACATTTTGAAGGGGAGGTGAGTGAGCATCACTTCCACATGTACTTCCCTGAAACACCGAGAAGCCGTATGATATGTTCAAGATCACAGTACAGTAAGTGTGAGTTATTCATTTATTCATTCATTCATCATATATTTATTGAGTGCTTACTCAGTGCAAGACCCTATTCTAGGCATAGAGGTACAGCAGTGACCAAGCAAAGACTATGGTCTTAAGAGACTTACATTCTCCTGGGGCCCATCCGAGATAGCCATAAACATTACACCGGAGCCAAGTAGACAGAGCCAGGTCTCCAGACTCTAAATGGAGTGCTTTCTCACTACACTGAAGGGTCTATTCACTATCCTGCAACATATCATACCGAGTAGCATGCAGAACAAGATGAAAGTACGGTAAAATCAGGACTCACTTGACAGGTGGCATGGTGAGTGGATGTAGTACAGGCTATAAGGAATGAAGCAGGCCTGGACTGAAAGCCTGGCTTTAGCGCTTTGCATACCTGGACATTCTGGGCAGCTTCTCTAAGCCTTTAAGCTTCAGGTACAGAATTTATCAATATCTACCCAGAAGGGCCAATGTGCAGAACAAGCATATAATAGTATATCAGCCACGGGTCCAGCACAGTGTAAGTATTCAAAAAGTTCTCTTTTTCTCCATAATCAAATATGAATCTTATCACCAACACCACAGTATACCTAACCAAGAAGGCTCAATGTTAGATGCAGTGGAAGTCAACCGTAACTAGTTTGCTTAAATTTCATCACAAAGACTGTTTTCATAAATTTTTTCCTATATTATAAATTTAGGTGCTGCTCCTTTGGGATTAAAAAAGGCATTAATATCCTATTATAGAAAAAAATATGCATTTTGACTTTTTTCACATAATATTAATCTATGTTTTAGGAACATCACTTATTTTCCAGGCAGTTATATTAGATCATCACTAGAAAAATATGTATATATAATAATGTATCTTCTCTTCTCATCAAACTATTAACTAATATAATAAGTCCATAAACAGTAAGTTTGACCACCGCACCCTAACTTTTAATTCTCCCCATTCTTTGCTAGCTCACAAAATCCAATGACACTGGCATTTGGCTCCTAAAACTTACCTTCATTCAGACATCATTCATGGTGTTCCCCTCTGGCCACCAGGCTAATGCCTACTTGGGTCCCACCTTAAATATCTGCTCCTCAGAGAAGCCTTCCCTGACAGACCATCCTGACAATGTTAGGCTGCACTGTATAGGGTGATATGGGGAAGAGTCCTAATGATGGAGAAGCCTGGGTTCCAATGACTCATCTGGCAACATGGAGTTATGCTATTGCACAAATACACAGCCATGCAGGTAGGTAAAAGTTCACATGCAACACAATATAACTGGCAATAGTGCATCTGCATTGATTAGATAGAAATATTAGCCAGGGCTTTCAGAAGTGATCCCTCCTGTGCAACCTCAGCCAAGAAGTATAATATAATGCTGATCAATGCTGAGGGTATTAGACTCCCTGACTTTAAGCTATACTACAAAGCTATAATAATCAAAACAATATGGTACTGGCACAAGAACAAACCCATAGATCAGTGAAGCAGAACAGAGTCCAGATAAAAACCCCCACATATAAAGTCAATCAATATATGAGAAAGGAGCCATAACTTTACAATGGAGAAAAGACAGTCTCTTCAATAACTGG